>CAUZLF010000727.1:0-35923 GCA_963580285.1 Lucinisca nassula | reverse complement strand
ATGAATAATCGAGCACAGCAGCCAGGGGTTTCAATATTGAGAGTTTTCTTATTCTTTCTATACCTTATATACAAGAAAACCAGTGCCCCACCCAGTATGCATATCCCGCCATTGATTATGACATAAGCCCACATCGGCCATGAGTTGTCTTTAAATTCAACCTTACGCATACCCCTAAGTTTCCATATTAAATCAGTCATGGGTATTTGTTTAAGGGCTGTTAAATTTTCGGGTAGCTCAATTCTTGTGAAATGTGGCAGGGCTTCTTCTACCTTATCCCAAATTCGAAACTTTGACTTATTCTTTAGTTCAATTAAGTTGCTAAAAGGGTCCTTTACGGAAACATAGTCTTCAAATTGATAATACGGTGGTAAATTTATCAAGTTACTGGACCCTGAGCATCCAGGCTGTAACGTTATTACATCTAATGGGGGTTCCAGAGTTTTCGTGTGTTGGGTTGTGGTCGACCTCTGACCCCCATTTTCAGTACACACAATTGAAAATGTCAGTGATTCACGTAAGGCGATTACCCATTGTCCCACAAAAAGGTATTTGGCCCGTGGTAACATTGCATTTGGGGTCACTAATTTTCGGCAATATTTATCGACTTTTGCATCGTCTTTAAGGAATAGTGCCAGCGCGCAGTGCTGATGCAAATTGACCGGAAGGACTGCATTTCTGGGTGTACAGTATCGCATGACGGCATTGGTGCAGGCCTGTACCTCGTCGGCATCTAACAGAGCATACCTACTTCGTTCTTTGTTTATTAAAAGCCCCGTATACTGCACTTCATACGTTGCGACCAAATTTGGAATTTTTTCCCCTGACGAAGTCTGAACCCAGGGAAGTGGCAAGGCATGTATTCTAAATACCTCATATTCTCCGTTCTGATCTAGGAGAGGCAGATTAATGATTACAAGCAGTTTGTCCTTATCCAATACTGCTTTACATATCAGAGTCCGGTAGAAATACCAGATGTTTGTGACAGGGTCTTCAGGAAGCTTTAAGGAAAATGGCAATTTAGTCTTGATTGCTAATAACAATTGTTTCAAATTTTGTGGCGTGATTAAACTAGGGCTTAAATGATTAAGCGACAACATATTAAGTTCCAACCGTAAATTTTCTAAATAAAAATTGGCTCGTAAGATGGCGTCCTTAATACCACTTATGATAAGGTCCATTTGCGCGTATACATTGATAAAGGTTTCTACTTTTTCGAATCTTTTCTGAATAGCTTCTGTTAATGCCCTTAATCGAGCATCAAGGAGGTTTACACACTTAACAAGATCTAATAGCGCCATGCGGTTTTCATTGACTTGTACCTTAGTAACATTTAGTATGGACATCTGCTCCTCCAGTATGTGCAGGATGTCAAGTTGATTTTTCGATAATTCATTAATTGCGCGGCGTACATCTTCAATTTCTGATTCTGAAACAGTGCCAAAAAGAAAGGACATTATTTTTCCTCCAATAGGAAGAAGACTTCTTTCTGTCCTTTTCCCTAAGGATCTATAGTCTGTATAACTTTGGAAAATGCCATCTAATACCACATCGAGGGACTCGACTTCGCCGTGTAAATTCTTTAGTGTATTGGTAAAGCTCTGTTGTTTTGGCCCATTATAGTGGTCCAGCATTACCTTCGTTATGTTGGCCACCTGCTCAATGTCGCCAGCGACGTGTGTTAAAAAAAATCTGAATGGTTTTAAGTCTTGCACGAAAGTTATTAGCCATTCAGCACGCGTGGATGTAATGTCATTTACTTTATGAAACACAACATTTTCATGTACGATTACCCCCTCGGCAAAGCCAATCAGTGACAGGAGAATAAGGAGACACATCTTCTGTGCTGCTATAGTCTGTCTCCTGTAACGAAACAGACACCTTAAATTATGCCTTATCCAAATTAGACTATTTACAGAAATTATCAGAATGAAGCCACTTTATAATTTTCATCAAAACATTCCAGCTATAGCGCTGAACAGAGTTTTAAATTTAGCATTTCTGTCTTTCTTTGCGCTTTTCTCAGTTTTATGACCGAGAATTTTGGGTTTCCTGCCCTTAGTTTGCTGCTTCTGAATACTCTCGACCATCATAGAGTCTGAGAGATCATAATCAATGGTAGCCTCAGAGTCTATATCATTTGTTGATAGCATTTCATCCGATGCATATTCGTTATCTTCGCCTTCCCGTTCACGCTCATGAATACGCTTCGCGAGTTCCATTTTAGGAATGAAATCTTCTGCATCAGAATTTTCCCGCTCATGACGGGCGCGGTCTACCAACTTTTGCCTAGGATTCCCTGATTCCGATTCGGAAGAATTTGTCTCTGACGAGCTTTCGCCAGTAACCGGTGGCACTACGAACGCGGCTCGACGGCGCGGCTGACCTCCAACTATTTTTGGAATGTGCCAGGCGTCAATTTTTGCTAATTTAATATCATTAGCATGGGCCTCAACTGATTTATTATCCATCTGGTTTTTAAGTACATATGTCACTGGGGATTTTTGTTCAATGACCCTGTAGTAGGGTCGCCAACGACCTTCTATTTTTGTTCGAACATGCTTTTTGTAGAATACAGGATCCCCCACATTATAGATAACATCCTTACGATTCTTATTTCCATATTTTGCCTGCTTGCGTTGTTGTTTCCGGAGACGACCATGTACCAACATAAAAGCTTTATGCTGTTCTTGTAGCGCGATTTGATGCATGTCTTCCCCCTGATATTTCAATCGAGGTTTTAATATATTATCGAGGGGTAATACTACATCGCGACCATACAAGAGGTAGTATGGTGTGTACTCGGTTGCCTCACTCACATTAAAACGTACGGCTGCAAGGACCTGGTTTAAGTGGAGATCCCAAACGTCTTGTGCGTCTTGTAGTCTTTTTGCGAGGATATCATGCAAGGTTCGATGGAATCGTTCAACTTTACTATTACTACAAGGATGATAAAAAGACGTCGTTACGTGATGGACATTAAGCACGTCAAGGGTTTCTTTTACGACCCTATTAACATTCTCAGATCCATTATCAGTTACCAGTTCTAACATGGACCCAAAGCGTGGAAATATTTCTTCTATAATTAAATGAGCCACCGTTTCAGCAGTTTTATCTGGTACAGCAAATGCTTCTGGCCAGCCACTGTACCAGTCAACAAAGGCAATTATGTACTTATTTCCCGAAAGTGTTTTGGGATATGGGCCTGACAAATCTAGACTTAACTTAGCCATTGCATAAGGAGGTATGTCTGCATTTTGTAATAATGGTTTCACGTTTTGACTAGATCTTGCTTGGCACTGAACACATTTCGAAACATATTCGTAGATTTCTTGAAATAAATTTGGCCAAAAGTATTTTTGCCTAATTGTATCAAAGGTCTTTTGGACGCCCATGTGGCCATTGCCATCATGATATTGAGTGACGACCAAATGCCTCAAGTGTTCCGGTATGAACAGACGAAGGGTCGGATTGTCATCCGGGTTAGATAGATAATAAAGCAAACCCTTTTCCACCAGGTACCTTCGTTTAACAGTCTTATTGGGTTCCCCTTGTTCTAACTGGGTTTTAAGTTCGACGATTCCCTGATCTTTGCCCTGCTCGAGAGTCATATCGAGCTCTTTAAAGTCAGAGTCTGGAACCTCCCTACCTTCATTTGCTGGAATACTGCAACCAGCAAAATCTTTCGGATTAAACTGATTTGAGTTTATTACTCCTACTTCAAAAGTATTATCATTGATTTCCGGTTCAAACAGGTCTTTTTCTTCCGGGCTGCCAATTGTATCTGGTTTTCTTGAAAGCAAATCAGCGCATGTATTTTCCGTTCCAGAGATATACTCAATAGTACAATTGTATCCTGATATTCCTAATGCCCATAGCTGAATTTTCTTATTCTGCATTTGAGACTCAAGCAAATATTTTAGTGGCTTATGATCTGTTTTAATTGTGAATTTTGCATTGTGGAGATAATAGTCAAGTTTCTGTAGAGAATAGTGAATTGCATAAGCCTCTTTCTCAATGGTTGACCATTTACATTGTGTCTTACTTAACTTATGAGAGAGATAATAAATTGGTTTTTCATTCTTCACATTAGGCAAGTAAAAGTCTTCATCGGCGAACTCTTGAGTCAAACATGCCCCTATACAAGAATTACTGGCATCTGTGTAAAGGGTGTAAGGCTTATTGGGATCGGGATAAGCCAACAAAGGGACAACCGTAAGACTTTGCTTCAAGTAGTCAAAACTGTTTTGACATTGCTCGGACCACTTAAATCTGGCATACTTCCTTGTAAGTGCTATGATGGGTTCTGCTATCTCTGAGAAATTTGGAATAAAACGGCGATAATATGAGCTCATGCCAATGAAAGAACGCACCTCTCTAACGCAAGTTGGAGTTGGGAGTGACCTAATCGCTTCCACTTTCAAAGGGTCTGGACTTATTCCCCTAGAATTTATGATAAATCCTAAATAATGTGTCTCTGATTGTAGAAATGAACATTTCTTCAATTTAAGCTTCAGACCATGTTGACATAACCTGTCAAACACAGCCTCTAAATGTGACAGATGTTTCTCCAAAGTTTCACTAAATATCAAGATGTCATCAAGATATGCTGTTGCAAAGTGCCCTAAACCTTGTAAGACTACTGCCATTAGTTCTTGAAAAATGGCTGGAGCATTTGACAACCCAAACGGCATGACATTAAATTCAAATAATCCTCTGTGACAAGCAAAAGCAGTTTTCTCTTTATCAGTTTCGCCCATAAGCACCTGCCAGTAGCCTGATTTTAAATCTAAAGAAGTGAAGTATTTCGCTTTCCCCAATAGTGCCAAAATGTCATCAATCAAAGGAAGCGGATAAGAATTAGGCTTGGTTATCTGGTTTAATTTTCGAAAATCTACACAAAATCTCTTTGACCCATCCTTCTTATCCACTATTACTACGGGAAAACTCCAGGGAGATTTTGACCTACGGATTACATTTGCGTCAAGCATCTCATCAACTGCCTTTTCAATGACTTCCCTGTTTTGTATGGGTGCCCTATATGGCCTTAACTTAATTGGTGGATGGTCCCCTGTATCTAATTTCATTTTCACTGTGTCAGTGTGACCCAATTCGGAGTCTTTTACAGCAAAAAGATCGTGATGCTTTTTCAAAAATTTTACTATTGTTGGTTTATGATTTTCTGGCACATCGACCTCTGAGGTCCAGTCCTTTGTGTCAGTCTGAAATACCTTAGTTTTAATATTATCCAGACCATTTATTTGTTTCGGGTCAATTGCTTCAATTGTTGCAATGACACATCCCCTTTTCACTTTCATTGTTTTATTTGTTTGATTCACTACCATAATTGGTAGAGACCGACATTTATTTAGCTTTGCAATGGAATTGGAAATCATAAGCCCAGGTTCATTACATATGAAATTTGTTTCTATGGCTGTAACTGAATATACGCCATCTACCGGGAGTTCATGACTATCTTTTACCTTGCCTACGCAGACGGTAACTGTTTGTGGTTTTAGAATAGTTGTGGCCCTCACGCGAACAAGCGACGCGATATGTATGTCCTCTTCAAGAGGTACCCTTGTCTCGCCAATTCGTAGAAATCCTAAGTCGAAGTACAGTCTAACCCCATTTTGGACGAGCCAGTCCCTGCCCAATATAAAGTTTCTATTTATAGAAGGCGACACATAAAATGGATGAGTAATTTCGGTATCCCCGATTTTAAATCTTAAAGTAACATACCCATCAATTTTTAAACATGCGCCACTGACTGATTGCAATTTGGCATTTTTCTTTATTAATTGGGGCTTTTTCTTTAACGCTTGATAAACGCGCCTATGCATCAACGATACTTCGGCTCCGGAGTCTACCAATGACCTATATTTATTTCTCCCGATTTCTAATAAGCATGAATTTGGACTACCTGTTAAGGCTATATCAAATTTTGGAACGTCTTTTGAAAATTGTCCTCTCCTTCCGTGGGCTTCCTTACGAAAGGAGGGTCTTAGTTTTCCGGACTGTTTTGATTTCCCCGTGGCCTGGGATTAGTATTATTTCCCCTGCCCTGTTCGGCTTGCCGCTTTCTGCATTCCCTCTTGAAATGCCCCTTCTTACCACAGTACCAGCACAGCAATTCCCTTTTTCCATCAGTTTGCATGGGATGGTCATTATTCGTGACTGCATTAACTCGGGCTTTTGACCTGCAATCCTTACTTTTGTGACCCACACGATGACACTTAAAACATCGCTGCACGGGTCTGTAATGATCGACCTCCATGCGCTCCTCATCAGGAATCTCGTGATGACGTGTCCGTAGATTAAAACGTCTGCGAAGATTCTGCTCATCAGTCGCAGTGGTGATGGCAGCCTCTAAATCTGCAGGGTTCCCCCTAAGGACCTTTAATTTTAAAGAGTCCTCCAGCAACCCGTCTACAAATATATCAATCAGCTGTCGCTGCGTAGCAGGCCCCTGCTGATTCCCAAATGCATCCCCTGCTAATGTGATAAGTCGTTCGGCATAGACCTGCACGGTCTCGCCAGATTTTTGATGAACTTTGCGTAATAGTAAGAAAGCATGTTGCGCATCTGTCACTTCGGAAAATCTATTACTTAGTTCCGCTTTAAGATCATTCCATGTAGCTTGTGGATGATCATCAGAATATCTACAAATGAAATCACTAACCGGGCCCCTACTTGCTTGATAAGCCACCCGTTTAACTCTGTCTTGCCCCAGGTTCGTTAATACGGCATATTTTTCTATGGACTTGACCCACTCCTTAAACTTTTTAGGCTCCCCCTCGAATGGCTGAACTATCTGATTAACCCCTTGAGCACCGAGGGCAGTAGAAACATTGCCCATTTCAGCCGCTAGATTTTGAAACACCTGCGCTACACCCGCATCAGCCATCTCTGTAGTTTAAGATAGTAAAATAGACTAAACTTACCCGACCAAGTCTTCTCAAGGTCCCGAGGCTGGAGTCCTCCGAAAGTTTAAGTCCGAACTGCAATAACACAGCAAGTAAAGTCCATCCTGGTCACGGCACCAAAATAAGTCCAGTGGTGTTGCGTAGTGACCACAACTGACCACTGTAGGGGTGGCTCCTTAATATCAAGTCCAACTCAAGCCCAGTTACTTTCTAAACATCTTTTATTGGTTTCTCATTTTTCTACTGCAGGAGTCCCATTCGTCCCATGCGCAGAAGCGTAGAGCGAATTCTCAAACAAAACTTCCAACCAAAAACTCCCCTCTCTCAGTCTTTCATCCTCCTTATATACTGTTCCCACACTTCTATATTTAGGTACCAGAAGATGTCATTTTTATTTTAAAACCATTACACATAATTTATATTTGCTACTCTATTCCTTTATAAGGACCTGCGGTAAGCCAAAAAGATGATCAAATAGCTAAATTTAACTTGTAAAAATATGTCGGTGAATGACGTATTATTTACTTAACCGAGAATCTACTTATCTTATTTATGGGAAAATAACGTCAAAATCGTCTGGAAAAGCTAATAAAATGTCTAGACAAAACTCTAAACAAATCAATATCTGTCAGTTACACCCTTTTCCCAGAACTTAAAAAGATATTCTATAGGTAAGTAAACAACTTTATCAATATTTATTACTGGGTTTACTACAGCTCAAGGCTGTGTCCTAATTTGCAGAAAACACCTGTACTGCGTAATTTCCAAACCCTACACTTCACTTTGATACTTTCAGAATTAAATGGTAGACACTTCTACTAACTAATACAAACAGTATTTTCTGTATTTTCTGACTCGAGGATTTTAAGCGCGACAATCTATTACAATTTCTCTTGGTCCACAAGAAGATTTCGAATTGTGGCTTTTTTTTTGCAAGCGGCCGTATACATAATAGTTTTGTTTGTATTACAGTTGTTTTCGCAAGATTGGTTGACGTTGTTTACTTGTTTTGGTCTGTAACATGCCAAATGCAGGTGCAAACGATAGCTCTGGCCTGCCAAACTATACACGTCCACTCTGCATCAACATCATCTCATCCTGAATCCTAAATCAGATAAAGCTGTCTGAAAACCTAATCAGGAGCATCAAGTTAACATGCAGATTTAGAATAAACATTGCTAAAGGCAATGTGATCTGATAGACAAAATGGCCACCAAGGCATACGATCAGCCTCATCCCGGTGAGCGATTCTGGCCTACTTGGGCCTCTAGTTTGAATTGAGGTTTAACGTCCCCGCCAACACTATTAAGGTCATTTTGGAGGCGTTGCTTCCAATATTGCGCGACTTCTACCCGACATGCACCATGAAACCAATATAGGACTTATATGCATGGACAGTCCGTCTCGTACCACTTTGTCTGTGCAGGCTAAGACCTTCTAAGCAGCTTACCAGTACTCATGTGCGGTCAGTTTAAGCTCTGTGTGGAACACCATGCATCCCAATCTATTAATCCAAGCCCCGATGGACAGGGGACCTACTTCTTGCGTGCATATGTCAGTAGTGGTGGGGTTAGATCTTATTACAGCATCGTTTACCCTAGGGGTTTCTTTGGGTGGTAGGGCTTGAGATGTCATTTAATCTCAATGTCGGATACATTTGGTAAAGCTCAATATCGAAGTCCAACAAAATCGGAATCAATGTCTCCAAAATGACCTAAATAGTGTTGACGGTCATGTAAAACATCAACAGAAACAAAAATAGACTCAGGCGACCAGCGGAGACTTTGACCGGACCGCAGACACTGTGCGGACTGCCGCAAGCTGGTCTGGCTCTTCGCTGATCGTATCAGTATTCGCTGTACGCGTGTGCGAGAATCCACTCAATACTCCGGCGACCAGCGAAGCCTGTCTAAGTCTACGCTGGTAGAACAATCCAACTTCCACCTTTCTTGCTCACAGGCAACGTTGACGCATGGATCAATGTGCGACCGGATCGGCAGAAAATGGCGGACGCCTAGCTGGTGTCACAACGAAAATGGGGATTCAGGCATCCCGCGGTCAAAAATTTAAGAACATTTGAATAATTATTTCGTAAAGACGACAAATCAACATAGGAATGCAGCATTTGATCTAAGTTGCCTATGTATAAAATAAATCGGTCACGAAGGCTACATAATTAGTCCCACGTAACCCCAATAGTGGAGTTTAGAAGGATCTGCATTGTTTTCTTGATTCGTGCTCCAAACCATTGATTGTGGGTACTCGTGAGAACCGCCCCATTGAGGCGGTTCTGACGAGCACCTGCAATCTATGTTTGAAGTGGGAAAACTATAACAAATTTGCATCAGAAGATTGCTGTTTTACGGTGATGAAAGAAGTAACAGAGCCACTAAGAGTCTGTAGTCTCGCCAGTCAAATTGTTTACATTTTTGAAAATTAAATCAAAAGCTGTGCAGGGCTAATGTAACTGGCAATAAATGACTCTTCTGTTATGTTCTGTTTTGTTTGTTTGATTTGAGGTTTAACGACCCCGTCAACACTACAGTCGAACTTCGATGGCTCGAACCCCTATGGGACCTTGGAAATTTGTTCGAGACAGCGGTAGTTCGAGCCACTGTTGTATCTTCCAGAAAACATATTTTTGGACTTCTTTTCGGTGTTCTGTAACATAAATGTTTGCTGTGTGTACTCATTAGAATCGCCTCATCGAGGCGATTCTAATGAGTACATACAGCATACATTTGCAAGATAAAACTCGAAAATCTCCTTAATTATCCCACCCTTTATCTTATGCAGACGAATTCCCTAGGGACTCAAAAACGGGTTCGACTCAGCCATGGTCAACGAGCCATCGGTGTTCGAGCCATCGAAGTTAGACTGTATATAGGTCATTTTGGAGACGTTGCTTCCAATTTTGTGGGACTTTTACCCGACATTGAGATGAAGTGACATATCAACCCCTGTCGCCCAATGAAACCAATGGGGTTTATACGCATGGACGGTCCGACTCGCACTTCTTTGCCTGGACAGGCTTAGCTCCTCTTAGCGGTTTACCAGTACTCGTGTGCGGCCGGATTCAGCTCTGCGTGGAAGCATCATGCAGCCCATTTATTTCTTCTGTCAAAAATCAACATTTGCTATGGACATGTTTGGCAGACTACCCTTGGACATAGCTTGAAGTCCGATATCTTGGCATCTTGGCATTCTTACCACTTTCTTAGCACCGACATATATTTGGGCAGTGTAAAAGGATGCTGGCCTGGTGCATTACCACGGCTGACAAGGGCAACAGAAAATAATTTCATCATAAACCCAAATCCGAACCGTGACTGACAAAGAGTGCAAGCCCAGTTCAGACGATCAAGGCCATCAAAGCAACAGATAAGGTAAGTATTTTGTGATAATTGAAGGATAGTTTTCTTTATTACTCCATAAAAACCTATGTTGTGGGTATTCGTTAGTGAGAACCCACAACATAAGTTTTTATGGAGAATTGACAAAACATATCCTTCATTTATCACAAAATATTTACCGTATTTGTTTACCGGCCCCGATAGCTCAGTTGGTAGAGTGTCCGCTCCGGGGAACGGGAGGTCACGGGTTCGATCCCGGGCCGCGACATACCAAAGTCGTTAAAAATGGTACTAGCTGCTCCTCGCTTGGCATTCAGAAGTACGGGGTGGAGCTAGGACTGGTCGACCCAGTGTCAGGATAATGTGATTGGGTGTGGTATCATGTAAGTTTATCATGATACTTCAGTGCGGCAGCACTATAAAAGTGAGCATTGAGCTCCCTGTCGCAACTAGACACCGTCGTGATATGACTGAAAAATTGTTGAAAGCGACGTTAAACCTGAATTCACACACACACACACACACACACACATTACCGTATCTGTTTCTATGAGCCTTCGCTGTCTGCAGCAAAAAGTTCATTTATTTTTTTATTTTTTTTTCAAAATAATTTGCTAATATCTTAGTCTGACAACCCTAGCTTTCGACATGGATTCCTCACGCGGAATATTTTTCTAGTTCAGCACAACATTTGTTAATGAATATAATCTATAAATAAATAGAAAAAGCCGTAAAACATCTGGAATATTAAAACATCAACACCTTGAGGCTCATCCTTGCCAGCTGCTCGGTATGAAATATGAAATCGATCAATATGTTGATAAAACAGCTTGTTATTATTTGCTTTATTTGATCAACTTCTTACCATTGTGAGCTTATCTCCCTTTACCGATTATATCAACGTCTTAACTCCGGGAATACACGAGATCAAAGATGTTCTCTGAGTCAGATGGAAGGATGATTGTCATTAAATTTGGAATAACTTAGATTTTATCTGAATTATTTAATTATATAAAGGGAGAGTATCGTAACATCTATGGAGAAGGGTTGGCATATATGCGTCTAGCGGCAGACATCCTAGTCTAGTAGTTACCTCCCCTCGCTCGCTCTGTTAGGTCATACTCGTGCAGTGTGACAACTTCAAAGTGTAATCCATCGCAGAATGCGTTACATAGCCCGGTATCCGCATATCATTTTAGCTCACCTGAGCAATGCTTTGTAGTCGTGCTTTTCAACATTTACCTTTTTCACCCTCTAGAGATCACAGTTTTGTTTCAATCTTCATGAAACTTTGTCTTGATGATATCTGGATCAAGTTCGAATATGGGTCGTGTCGGATTAAAAACTAGGTTACTAGGTCAAATTTCTTGAAAAACGTTTTCGCCCTCTAGAGACAACAGTTGTGCTTCAATTTTCACAGACCTTTACCAGAATATTTGTCTTGATGATATCTAAGTCAATTTTGAATATGGGTCATGTTGGGTTAAAATTAGGTCACTGGGTCAAAGTTCTTGAAAACCTTGATCACCCTCTAGAAACCATAATTTTGCTTCAATCTTCATGAAACTATACCAGGATGATTGTCTTGATGTTAATCTAAATAAAATGTGAATATTGGTCATGTCGTGTCAAAAACTAGGTCACTAGGTCAGATTGCTTTAAAACCTTGTTCATGCTCTAGAGGCCACAGTCTTGCGTCAATGTTCATGAAACGCTACCAGAATGTTTGTCTTGACGATGTGTGGGTCATGTTTGAATATGGGTCATGTTAGATTAAACACTAGGTCACTAGGTCAGATTGCTTTAAAACCTTGTTCACCCTCTAGAGACTACAATTTTGCTTCAGTCTTCATGAAACTTTACCAGAATGTTTGTATTGATAATGTCTAAGTCAAGTTTGAATATAGATGATGTCGGGTTAAAAACATGGCCACTAGGTCACATTTCTTGAAAAGCTTGCTTACCCCGTATAGACCACAGTTTTGCGTGAATCGTCAAGAAACTTTACCAGAGTGTTTGTCTTGATGCTATCTGAGTTGATTTGAATATGGGTCATATCGGGTCAAAGACTAGGTTACTAGGTCAAATTGGTTTAAAACCTTGTTCTCGTGCTGGGGGCCACAGTTTTGCTTCAATCATAATGAAACTTAACCAGAATTTTTGTCTTGTTGATATTTGGGTCAAGTTTGAATATGGGTCATTTCGGATCCAAACCTAGCTCACTAGGTCAGATTGCTTTTAAACCTTGTCCGCCCTCTAGAGGCCATCCTCATGCAACGTTACCAGAATGTTTGTCTTGATGATATGGGTTGTCGGGTTAAAAACTAGGTCACTAGGTCCATTTACTTCAAAACATTGTTCAATCCTCTATATGCCACAAATTTGCTTCAACAATTGGGCCCCGTCAAGCGATTTTGGTACTTATCGCCTATGCAAGCAGCGAAGGTTCAGGCGAACCTGCGCATCCGCGCAGTCTCGCCAGAACCTTCGCTGCTCGCTCATACAAGCAGTGAATCAAGAGGAACCTTCAGACAGAAAGCCATATCCCTGGCCCCTCTGAATGGCTGGGTATGCGCAGTTAAAATTTGTCATGACGGAATGCTCGAAGACACAAATTCGCTTGGCGGGACTCAATTATGAAACTTTACCAGAAAAGTTTGTGATGACCATACTTCTGTGAAGTTTGAGTATGGGTCATGTCTGATTTCTTTGAAAATCTTGTTCACCCTCTAGAAGTCTCAGTTTTGCTTCCATTTTCATGAAACTTTAAAGCATTTATTCTTGTAATAGTAGGACACACCGTGTGTCCATAATTGTTTTATTGCCCCTTGTGAGATACTGATTACAGCAGATCAAAGGCGGCCCTTAATAGGGTGATTAGTAGCTCTTGTTGTGTCTCCTGACTGAGGCAGTCAAGGGGAAAAGTAATAATGTACATCAGTCAACAGTTAGTAAAGTATTGATTTTCCTCAAGGAGGCCCCTTACCTGTTGAAGACAGAGGACTTCTCTTCAGTCAGCCCAGAGGGCTACATAATATTATGTAATGAAATGATAGTCCTCAATAATCAAGAATAAATGCCTTTAACCAGAATGTGTGGTTTAATCATATTTCACTCAAGTTAAAATATGGGTCATGTTGAGTGAAAAAACTAGGTCACTGTCAAATTTCTTTAAAATCTTGTTCACACTCTACCCTTGGGCTTTGTTTGTTTGTTTGATTTGAGGTTTAACGTCCCCGTCAACACTGTAAATGTCATTTTGGAGACGTTGCTTCCAATTTTGTGGGACTTTTACCCGACATTGAGATGAAATGACATCTCAAGCCCTGCCGCCCAATGAAACCAATAGGGTTTATAAGCATAGACGGGCCGACTCGTAACGCTTTGCCTGGGCAGGCTTAGATCCTGTAAGCGTTTTACCAGTACTCGTGTGCGGGTTGATTTCAGCTCAGCGTGGAAGCATCATGCAGCCCATCTATTTCTTCAGTATGAACACCTTGCGATCATCATATCTTCAATACCCTTTGTACTTAGTACAGATGTACATGAGGTTAAGCAGGGTTGTCATCGCAGGAACCACAATTCTGAGTGCCCTGTTTTTATACCCTACCTCACAATAGTGGTGGGGTATTATGAAATACCGTCGAGTGTCTGTCGGTCCGTCCGTCCATCCGTCCGCATCATTTCCGATCGATAACTTGAGTAATTTTTCACAGATTTTTTTTAAAAATTTGCATACATCTTTATACCGGGAATGAGTGGTATGGGATTGTTAATGGGCGAAATCCGTTAATATATGACAGAGTAACGGCCCTTTTTAGTTCAAAATAAATTTTTTGGGGGCGTTTCCTATCAATAACTTGAAATGTTTTCACGGATTTTCCTCAATTTTTTTATGTACATTGGTATTGAGAACGAGTGGTTTGTAATTGTTAATGGGCAAAATATGTTAACATTTAACGTAGTTATGGCCGTTAACAATTCCCGTTAATAGTTTTTGGGCACTTATTCCTTTACTAAATGGAATACCTGTATGAAACTTCACTGATAAGAAGCAGGTTTTGGATTGTTAATAGGCAAAATGCATTAACATTTGACAGAGTTATTGCCGTTAACAATTTCGATTTAATGGTTTTTGGACTCTTATTCGTTTATTTTATGGAATAATTGGATGAAATTTTGTATACATATTGGTATTGGGAATGTGTGGTTTGGGAATTGCTCATGGCTAAAATACGTTAACATTTGACAGAGTTATTGCCGTAAACAATTCCCAATTAATGTTTTTGAACACTTATTCCATTACTAAATGGAATATATGGATGAAACTTCACAGCTATATAGACCACTATAAGAAGAATGTTTGCAAAACACGGTAACATAGTCGACATTTATGGCCGTGTACAATGCCCATTAAATGCTTTTTGGGCTCTTTTTCCTTAACTTAATGGTATATATGGATGGCACTTCACATATATGGACTATTAAAGGAAGCGTGTTTGGGATTGTGAACTGGTTAAATACGTTAACATCTTTGTCAGAGTTATGGCCATTAGCTATTCTCATAACCTGTTTTTTTTTTTTTTTTTTTTTTTTTGTAGTTGTTGTTGTTTTGTTTTGTTCCTTTACTTAATGGAATATTTGGATAAAATTCATAGATATATAGACCATTTATAGAAGCATGGTTGGGATGGTTAGTGGGCAAAATGAGTTATCATTTGGCAGAGTTACGGTTTTTAACCATTTCCATTAAATAGTTTTTGGACTCTGTTCTTGTATTTATTTTCTATGTAAGAAATGTATTTTGGCCCATAGATGCTACACTATATGGAGTACCTTGATAAATAGAACACTTAAGGAAACCTATTGTGGTCATTTATCGAACCATATTGGCCTGCAGTGGTGGGGTATCATGCAGTGTTAGCGACGCTTTTATTTTTTTAGTTATCTCCCCTGACAGTATTATCTTGTGATGGCAATAACTCCATTACCCTTTGAGATATATTGCTGAAAAGGCATTTCATGTGCAAGAACCACAACTCAGTATACCAGTATTTTGTGCATTGGAAATCTTGGAAGTTCATCATGTTGAGAAGCAATCCTTAGTATCATTAGGTGAAGATAATCTCAATAAACATTATACAGTAGAACTTCGATGGCTCCAACACCGATGACTCGTTTACCATGGCTGAGTCGAAACCGTTCTTGAGTCCCTAGGAAATTCCTCTACATAAGAAACAGTGGGTGATAATTTAGGAGATTTTAGTCTTTTATCTTGCAAATGTATGCTGTGTGTACTCATTAGAATGAGGCGATTCTAATGAGTAAACACAGCATACATTTTCATTAAAGAGCACCGAGAAGATGTCCAACAGTATCTCGTTATACCTCCTGGCAGTAACCCTCAGTGGCTCGAACAACCCCTGTCTCAAACAGATTCTCGTGGTCCAAAAGGTGTTCCAGCCATTGAAGTTCAACTGTATATACAAAATCCTGCAGATGTTGCAGCAATATACTGTGGGCTTACTAGTGTTTTTAGCTCACCTGGGCCGAAGGCTCCAGGGGAGCTTATAGTATAGTTGGTCGTCCGTCCGTTCGTCCGTCCGTCGTCCGTCCGTCCACACTTTTGACCAGCTATATCTCTGCAGCCTGCAGGCTGATCTCAGTCGTTTCTTATCTTGTAGTATGCCTCTGGTGGGGCATTGATGACATTAGGTTTTTATCGAAATCAAATGAAAACTTTGGTTGCTATGGCAACCACAGAGTCACATAGACTTACAATGGGAAAATACTTGTCATCATCGTAACACCTTCAGTTTTGATCGGATCTTTCTTAAACTTATATATAAGTAGACTGGGGGTGAAAGCTTGGATGAGTTCGAAAACTGGCAAGGTCGGCCCATTAATCATAGAGTTATCCCCCCCCCCACACACACACACACACTTGATGGCTAAAAATTCCTATTTTTTTTACCTTTTCATCACCATAGCCCCTTCAGTTTTGATCGGATCTTCCTGAAACTTATATACAAGTATGTCAGGGTTAAAAGCTAGGATGAGTTCGAAACCTAGCGATGTTCGTCAATTACCCACGGAGTTATGTCCCCTACTTTGCTGAAAATGCTTATTCTTGACATTGTCACCACTGTAGCCGCTTCAGTTTTGATCGGAACTTCTTGAAACTTATAAACAAACAAGTAAGTCGGGGATAAAAGCTCGGATGAGTTCGAAAACAGGCGAGGTCGGCCTGTCATATAGTTACGTCCCCTTGATTACTGAAAATGCCTATTTTTGACCTTGTCATCACCGTAGCCCCTCCAGTTTTCAGAGGAACGTTTTGAAACTTTCATGTAAGTAAGAGATAAAACCTCGGCTGAATTAAAACAAAATCGTGAGGTTGGCCTTTATTTCATAGTTACGTCCCCCTTGATTACCAAATATACCTATCTCTGACCTTTTCATCTCCGTACGCATGTTTGTCATCGCTCTAGCGCCTACATTTCTCGACTGATTTCAATATAACTTCACACAAATGTTCCATGTGACAATATCTCGAGTGAATTCGACTTTCAAGGAAGTGGCCTAAAGGTCAAGGTCATTGTGGCTATTTTTAGGAAAAAAAAACTTTGTCATCGCTCTAGTACCTACATTTCTCCACCGATTTCAATATAACTTCACACACACTTTCCTTATGGCAATATCTCGAGCGAATTTGCCTTTAAAGATCGTAGCCTCAAGGCCAAGGTCACTGTGGCTATTTTTAGAAAAACTTCGTCATCGCTCAAGGGCCTACATTTCTTGACCGATTTGAATATAACTTCACACAAATGCCCCTTATGACAATATCTGGAGCAAGTTTGACTTTCAAGGTGGTTGCCTCAAGGTCAAGGTCACTGTGGCTATTTTTAGAAAAACTTTGACATCGCTCTAACGCCTACATTTCTTGACCAATTTCAGTATAACTTCACACAAATGTTCCTTATGACAATAACTAGAGCAACTATTTTTAGAAAAAAAACTTTGTCATCGCTCTAGTACCCACATTTCTCCACCGATTTCAATATAACTTCACACACACTTTCCTTATGACAATATCTCGATCGAGTTTGCCTTTTATTTATTAGAAATTTCATGGTTACATACATACACACAGAGGAGTACATATATATGTACCATTGGATTGGACTTAGGCATAGCCTATTTTAGACCTTTCCGAGTGGTACTGTATACGTCAATGTTCATCAATATATACAGTTGAAATCACAAATTAAAATACCATACATATGGACTAGGAATGTTTGCCTTTAAAGATCGTGGCCTCAAGGCCAAGGTCACTGTGGCTATTTTTAGAAAAAAAAACTTCGTCATCGCTCTAGGGCCTACATTTCTTGGCCGATTTCAATATAACTTCACACAAATGCTCCTTATGACAATATCTGGAGCAAGTTTGACTTTCAAGGTGGTTGCCTCAAGGTCACTGTGGCTATTTTTAGAAAAACTTTGTCATCGCTCTAGTGCATTCATTTCTTCACCGATTTCAATATAACTTCACACATTTTCCTTATGACAATATCTCGAGCGAGTTTGCCTTTAAAGATTGTGGCCTCAAAGCCAAGGTCACTGTGGCTATTTTTAAAAAAAACTGCGTCATCGCTGGAGAGCCTGCATTTCATGACCGATTTCAATATAACTTCACAAAAATGCTCCTTATGACAATATCTGGAGCAAGTTTGACTTTCAAGGTGGTTGCCTCAAGGTCACTGTGGCTATTTTTAGAAAAACTTTGTCATCGCTCTAGTGCCTTCATTTCTTCACCGATTTCAATATAACTTCACACATTTTCCTTATGACAATATCTCAAGCGAGTTTGCCTTTAAAGATTGTGGCCTCAAAGCCAAGGTCACTGTGGCTATTTTTAAAAAAAACTGCGTCATCGCTGGAGAGCCTGCATTTCATGACCGATTTCAATATAACTTCACACAAATGCCCCTTATGACAATATCTGGTGCAAGTTTGACTTTCAAGGTGGTTGCCTCAAGATCAAGGTCACTGTCGCTATTTTTAGAAAAAACTTTGACATCGCTCTAACGCCTACATTTCTTGACCAATTTCAGTATAACTTCGCACAAATGTTCCTTATGAAATAACTAGAGCAAGTTCGACTTTCAAGGTCGTGGCCTCAAGGTCACGGTCACTATGGCTATTTTTAGAAAAACTTTGTCATCGCTCTAGCATCTACTTTTCTTGACTGATTTCAATATAACTTCACACAAATGTTCCTTATGACAATATCTCCAGCGAATTCAACTTTCAAGGTCTTGGTCTCAAGGTCAAGGTTACTGTGGCTATTTTTAAAAAACTTTGTCATCGCGCTAGCGCCTACATTTCTAGACCGATTTATATATAGCTTCACACAAATGTTCCTTATGAAAATATCTCGAGTGAGTTTGACTTTCAAGGCCGTGGCTTCAAGGTCAATGTCTATTCGGCTATTTTTAGAAAAACTTTGCATCACTCTAGGGCCTACATTTCTTGACCGATTTCAATATAACTTCACACAAATGTGCTTTATGACAATATCTGGAGCAAGTACGACTTTCAAGGTCGTGGCCTCAAGATCAAGGTAACTTTGGCTCTTTATAGAAAAACTTTGTCATCGCTCTAGCACCTACATTTCTTGTCTGATTTTAATATAAATACACACAAATGTTTCTTATGACAATGTCTCGAGCCTCAAGTTTAAGGTCAATATGGCTATTTTAGAAAAAAAAAACTTTGTCATCGCTCTTGCGCCGACATTTCTTGACCGATTTCAATATAACTTCACACAAATGTTCCATATGACAATATCTGGAGCGAGATCGATTTCATGGCCTAATGGTCAAAGTCATTGTGGCTATTTTTAGAAAAACTTTGTTATTGCTTCACTGATTTCAATATAACTTCACACAAATTTACCTTATGAGCAAGTTGGACTTTCAAGGTCATGTTATCAAGGTCATTTATCAGATCTTCTAGAAGCTTACTAATAAGTATGTTAGGGATAAAAGCATGGGTGAGTTAAAAAAAAACTGATGAGGTCGGCTTATTTATCATAGAGTTGCGTCCCTTTGATTGCAGAAAGGGCCCATTTTTTTTTTCTTGACCTTGTCATCACCGTTCATCGTGTCTTCTTGAAATTTACAAACAAGTAAGCCAGGGTTAAAAGCTCGAATGAGTTCGAGAACTAGCAATGTCGGACTATTACTCACAGAGTTATTTCCCATACTTTGCTGAAAATGCTTATTTTTGACCTTGCCATCACCGTAGCCCCTTCAGTTTTGATCGGATCCTTTTGAAACTTACATATGAGCAAGTCAGCGATAAAAGCTCGAATGAGTTCGAAAACCGATGAAGTCGGCTTATTTATCATAGAGTTACGTCACATTGATTGCAGAAAATGCCTGTTTTTGACCTTGTCATCACCGTAGCCTGAATTTTCTTGAAATTTACATGTAAGTAAGTCAGGGATAAAAGCTCAGCTGAATTCAAAAACTGGTGAGGTCGGCCTATTTATCATTGAGTTATGTCCCTTTGATTGCTGAAAATAGCCATTTTATACGCCCGTTTTAAAAATGGTCGTATTATGTTATGTCCCCGGGCGTCCGCCCGCAAGTCCGTCCGCATGTCCGTCCGTCTGTAAACTTTTCGTTTCCGGATAACTCCTCCTACATTTTACATCCGATCAAGCTGAAACTTCATACATAGTTAGACCATGATGTGGGGCAGCGCATATTGTTTCGAGGTTAGGGTCCACCAAATAATAATAGAGTTATGCCCCTTTGAATTTGTTTTCGTTTCCGGATGATTCCTCCTACATTTTACATCCGATTTAGCTGAAACTTCACATATAATTAGACCATGATGCGGGGCAGCGCATATTGTTTCGAGGTTATTGTCCGCCAAATAATAATAGAGTTATGCCCCTTTTAAAAAATTCTGTAAACATTTTGTTTCCGGATGATGTTGAAACTTTACATACAGTAAGACCATGATATGGAACAGTGCATATTATTTTGATGTTATGGTCTGCCAGATATTATCAGAGTTAAACCCCTTTCACATTTTTTTCTAAATTTTCCGTTTCTGGATAACTCCTCTTACATTTTACATCTGATAAAGCTGAAACTTTACATACAGTATGACCATGATGTTGGGCAGGGCATACTATTTTGAGGTTACAGTCCGCCAAATATTACCAGAGTTATTCCCCTTTCACATATTTTTCTAAACATATTTTGTTTCGGGATAATGCCTCCCACATTTTACATCTGATGAAGCTGAAACTTTACGTATAGTTAGACTATGATGTGGAGCAGCACATAATATTTCAAGGTTACATTCCACCACTTATTCCCGGAGGTATACCTATATTATTTTGAGGTTATGGTCCACCAAATATTACCGATCATGAAATTTTGTTGGAGACAGGTAGTTTGAGCCATTGAGGGTTATTAATAGTGCCAGGTAAGAATATATGGAGCACATTGGTTACATTCCACAAACCCAAACTTGGACAACAGTCAGTATATATATGCCCCATCTTACTAATTGCCACGGGCGTGTAATGCCCCGCTTGCGGAGCTCTTGTTGACATTGTCATCGATTCATAAGTCCCTAAGTTTTGAACGGACCTTCCTGAAACTTACATATAAGTGAGAGTTAAAAGCTTGAATGTGTTTGTAAACTAACATTGTTAGCACATTACTCACAGAGTAAAGTCCCCTTCTTTGCTGAAAATGTCTATTTTGTACATTGTCATCACCATAAGTCCTTTAGTTTTTATCAAATATTCCTGAAAATAGCATATAAGTAGGTTGGGAACGAAAGTTTGGATGAGTTTGAAAACTGGTGTTGTCTGCCTATCTCTCATAGAGTTACGTCTCCTTGTTTTCTGGATCTTTTTTAAACTTATACATAAGTAAGGCAGGGATAGAAGCTCGGATGAGTTTGAAAACTAGCAAGGCCAGCCCGTTAATTGTAGTGTTGCATCCCATTGCTTGCTGAAAATGCCTATTTTTGACCTTGTTATCACCGAAGCGCCTTCAATTTTTGTCAGGGATAAAAGCTTAGTTGAGGTCGAAAACTGATGAGGCCAGCCTATCTTTCATAGAGGTCCGTCCCTTTGATTGCAGAAAATGCCTATTTATAACCTTGTCATCACTATAGCCCTTTAGTTTTCATCAGATCTTCTTAAAACTTATGTATAAGTAAGTCAGGGATAAAAGCTAATTGACGAGGTCAGCCAATCTGTCATAGAGTTACATCCTTTTGATTGCAGAAAAATCCTGTTTTCGCCTGTTTTTGACCTCGCCATCAGCATAACTCCATGTGTAACAACTGGAACTTCCTGAAACTTTGAATCTGTTAACTCAGGCTCGCCCATAGGGGCTTGAAGAAATATATGGGCTGCATGATGCTTCCACGCAGAGCTGAATCCGGCCCGCACACTAGTACTAGTAAACCGCTTAGTGGATCTAAGCCTGTCCAGGAACCGCGGTGCGAGGTGGACCGTCCATGCTTATAAACCCTATTGGTTTCATTGGGCGACAGGGCTTGAGATGTCTTTTCATCTCAATGTCGGGTAAAAGTCCCACAAAATTGGAAGCAATGTCTCCAAAATGATCTTTACGTTGTTGACGGGGACGTTTAACCCCAAATCAATCAATCAATCAACTCAGGTGAGCGCTACAGGACCGTCTATGGTCCTCTTGTTTAGTTATCTCTCCTGACAATATAATCTTGTGATGGCAATAACTCCATTACCCTTTGAGATATATTGCTGAAAAAGCATTTCATGTGCAAGAACCACAACTCTGTATACCAGTATTTTGTGCATTTGGAAAATGAACTTTTTGCAAACAGTGTAGGCCCTGATCAGACACCGCGTTTTGTGGCGTCTGATGTGGGCCTGTACCGTTTGCCAGGGTACCTGTTTTGGGGTTTCTGGGAACAAAATAGGTTAAGATATTGCATTTTCAGATGCGGTTTTTCTTAGCGCCTTAAGGGTTAATGGAAATAATTTGTACATGATTCGTGCACGTTTTTGTGTATTGAACATTTTTGTTATTCAAATTTTCATGCGGGTTCAAGTAAACTTTTACGGCCCCCGCCCATCGGGGCTTGAAAAAATAGATAGGCTGCATGATGCTTCCACCCTAAGCTGAAACCGACCGCACACGAGTACTGGCTAGACTTGCCCAAGTCTGTTAATTAGGTGTCCATTGTAAAAATAATTGTTTACAAAAATAAAAAATAAATACATTGTAAATGAAATAGCAATACCGTCTTTTATGAAAATTGTGAAATTACATTCACAGATGAAGACTAAAGAGACTTTTACATATTTTTTTCGTTTAAAGGGGCTTTCATTTAAAAATAAAAAAATGTAAATGTAGGGACTTGGGCAAGTCTAGAGTACTGGCAAGCCGCTTGGAAGAATCTAGGGCTGCCCAGGCAAAGCGGTGCGAGTTGGACCGCCCATGCTTATAAACCCTATTGGTTTCATTGGGCGACAGGGCTTGAGATATCATTTCGTCTCAATGTCGGGTTAAAGTCCCACAGAATTGGAAACAACGTCTCCAAAAATGACCTAGACAGTGTTGACGGGGACGTTAAGCGTCAAATCAAACAAACAAACAAGAGTTTCTTTCTTTCTTTTAAGAAGTAAAAATTATCTTCATCGTATTTTTAAGAGAACATATGTATTTCAATATTGCACACAGCAAGTTCGTGTCATGAACGCTCTGATAAACCCCACTTTACATAGAGAAAAGTAGGGTTTACTGGAGTACCCATTCGTTGAGCCCTTTAAGCGTTACCAGGGGTTGTGGGTTCGATTCGGACTGCTCAGCACTTTCGGATGAGTCTTTAAACCGATTGTGATATCTCCGTATGACCTTAGGTATTGGTACCACACAAGCGTTTCATGTGGCGTTGCTTACAATATATTTTCTGGTAAATGTCCGCTTCGAAACCACAGCTTCAGATTAGTAGTTACATGTATCAAGATAATTTTGAGATTTTTTATGTGGGATTTCTCTGTTAAATCATATGATGTGGGTACTTCAAGTGTTAGAATCGCCTCTGATAAGTACCCACAGCATATGTTTCTAACATTCAATAAGTGACATTATTCCTAAATTATCATTTGTTACTCCCCTTAATCTGGGGCTTTGTGTAACCCCATTGTGGCCAAGAAAGTCTTCTTCTTTCATCAGTCATGTCTGGAGATAAATGCCCTGCGTACCATTTCTATGACAGTAGTAAACGGCGTAGGGCATTGTCTCATCTAGGTATATATTGTTTGCTTAAAGTGCATACGTTTTTTGTAAAACTTACTATAAATAACAATAACTTACTGTAAATAACAATAAGCAGACGCCCCTATGATTAAACGCGCGCCAATGTTCAAGAAAGACAACTCATCCGGCCTTATTCGTTTCGCTGTCGCTGCGTTGGCAATACGGGTTTAATTGTCGTTTCGAATCCAAACACTGGCTGAGCCTATAACCTTGGAATGGCGCTCGTGCTTGTGAAAGTGCGACACGGCTCTAATCGCTGAATCTTTCAGCATATATATATCCATTGATTGTCCTTGTTACTGTACAATATTTTGTTTTTGAGTTGAGGTTTTACGTCCCCGTCAACACTATTAAGGTCATTTTGGAGACGTTGCTTCCGATTTCGTGGGATTTTTACCCGACGTTGAGATGAAATGGCATCTCAAACCCTACCGCCCATAGAAACCGCTAGGGTTTAAGGAGCGGTCCGACCCGCATCACTTTTCCTGGACAGGCTTAGACCTAAGCTGTTTACCAGTACTCACGTTCGGTAAGTTTCAGCTCTGCGCGGAAGCACCGTGCAGACCAATCTGTTTCTCCAGGCCCCGATGGGCGGGGGCGCTGTACAATATTTAAAAGTTCATTGGCCAAATCAGCTTTCCATTTTCACCCAATTCTACATTCTATATCGAAAACTCGCCTATTCAAATATATTGAAAAGTTTACTACCAATAGGGAAAATTTTCCGATAAAACAATTCCGATACTTTTCATATTTCTGCTCTAAACTTAGATTGTGGGTACTCGTGAGAACCGCCTCGGCGAGGCGGTTCTAACGAGTACCCACAATCTGTTTGAGCAGAAATACGGAAAAATAATGTATTCTCCTGTAAACCCCAGTTTTACTATATAAAAGTCGGGTTTGATGGGGTCAAAGTCATAAAGGTGGTACTGGAACCCCTAACCGCATCTGACGCTTCGTTCAGTTCTTATTGCAGCTAACTGTCAAATATGTAGACTGGTGAAGATAACAATATGCAATCGGTGTATATCCAAGCTAGATTTGTCAGTCCGTTATGATCTACACTGTTTGCCGCTCTGTTAATGATTTTGACTGAATTCCAAATTCAAAGATCCGCTTCAGAAACCCAGGGGTGAAAGGGTAAAGAAACCCTTTCTTGTGACTACATGTATATTAGGCAGCATTTTTCATGAAATAGTTTTTTCCCCCGCCCATCGGGGCTTGGAGAAACAGATTGCGCTGCATGATGCTTCCACGCAGAACTGAAACCGACTACACACGAGTGCTGGTAAACTGCTTAGAAGGTCTAAGCCTGCCCATGCAAAGTGGTGCGAGTCGGCCCGTCCATATTGGTTTCACTGGGCGGCAGGGATTGAGATGTAATTTCATCTCAATGTCGGATAAAAGTCCAGCAACGTCTCCAAAATGACCTAAATAGTGTTGACGGGGACGTTAAACCTCAAATCAAACAAATCATGAAATATTTTCTACGGTCATTCTCTCCCTTCCGCTGATTCAAGACGGTATGGTTAGCTGCTTACGTAAAAAGTGAGTGTGGTTCGCTATAACCTAAATAGTGTTGACAAACATACAAGTACAATGAAATTCCTATATTAAGACCACCTTTGGGACTGTTCAAAAGTGATCTTAAAGACCACTTTTGAACAGTCCCAAAGGAGGTCTCTGACCAAAGGATACTGTATGCAGAAAACACAAAGAACGAATAACTGCAATCTACTAAATCAGCTTTTTATAGCAGAATTAGTCTTAAGGGCATATGCGGGTAAATACTTCCAACATTGAAAACTGTTTCAGAGTCTGTATATTTTCAGTTTCATATATAGGCTTGCCACATTTGAAGTAAAAAATATATGTCATCGTGCTAAATCTTGAGTAATCTGAAGAGATCACCCCAAGCTGTTTTCCAAGAAATATTAGAAACAAACATGTTAGTAAATAACATGTCAGAATTGACTTTTGCCTGGCTTTAAAACATTTTATTCCGTCAGAATGATATAGTAAAAGATACTGCAGCTTTTCTTTAGCCTATTTTTCAAGCTCATAAAAAGTTCTGCAAAACCAATTTTTGTCATCAGCCAAAATATCTTTAAAAATAATTCATTTTCTGTAATATTTTGGTCCATACAAAAAAATGCTACATTGAAGTTTTCATAAAACAAATTTTTTTCTCTAGGAGACGTTATCAGAGAATAGGAAATAAAAAGAAAAGTAGGGGTCACCGTGCTAATTTCTGTTTTATTGAACAAACCGTTCCCCTACCCCCAGTTAAATTAAATAGTAAAAATACATATAAATTCTAAGAAAAAATGGCGCATCACTGTCAAGTAACTTGGATTTTACTTGTAAATACTAGATTGCCATAATATGTATCACGACAAATCATTTAAATAAGTCTGTAACTATTTCGGTAGATCTCATCTTGAGTAAATGTCGAAAAATTAAAAGTTTAAAAATTGCAAAGTTGCTGTTTTCATGAAGTTTATAGCCAAGCTGAACATGTTTAATAATAAAATAAGCCCAAAACAACACCTGATCAACGAACTTCAACCATTTCCTCACCCAACAACGGTAAAACATTAGCTCTGACATAACGTTCATTTTTTATGATTATACAAAAATGGCGAATTACCCGCATATGTCTTTAATTTTAGGTTGTTTTAATCCTTATCTTGCTGTTCACGACAACCCCTATCTTTGCAAACAGTGTAGATCCAGATCAGATGGCTTCTGTAGAAGCCATCTGATCAAGATCTTCACTGTTTGGCATTTTGTTTATGAATTTGTAGCAATAAATTACATCAAGTAATTTGATTGGTTGATAGATAGAAATGGGTGTGGCTTAAATGAATATTCAGCAAGATAAAGGGGCTCTTACACTGTCACGACTTTGGCCACGACTCACCACGATTTTTTAAATCGTGGTAAATCGTGAACAACGTCGTAGAGAAGTCAGCAGAGATCTTGAGGAATCGTGGTTGATCGTGATAGTTCGGGAGTGACCACGACTGTTTTGGACATGTTCAAAACATTCGTGACGAGTCGGCATCATTTTTTCAAATCGTAGAGCGGTCGTAGAGAAATCGTAGCTCAGTTGTGAGCCGTCGTCGTGGTAATCGTGGTCAATTGTGAATAATCGTGACTGAATTCTACCACGATTGAGCTACGACGAGACAAGATCATCTACGACGCCTCTACGATTCCGTTGCGACTGCCGTAGGATCTACTACGATATCACGACGACTGCTCACGACAATGCAAGATTCACCAGGAATGCACTACGATTGATGACGACGCTAGCACGATTTATCCCGACGAACACTTTTATATACCCAGATCGTTATAAATCCTGACGAATCGGGAGAAGTCTTGGTTAATCGTGAGTAAATCGTATCGAATCCTCCATTATCGTACTGAGTCTTTGATCATCTTGCCAATTCGGCCTTGGTCGTAGAGCAGTCTTGCAGGGATCGTGAGAAATCGTGTATGATCGTCTGGTATCTTGAAGCAATCGTGGTGCAGTCGTAGAAGAATCCTAGAGGAATGGTAAGACATCGTGGTCGATCGTGGAGGATCGTTATAAATCAGCTCCATTATCGTACAGCAATCGTGATTGTTCGTAGAAGTGTCGTAGCAATGTATTGAGTATTCGTAGGGTAGTGAAATCGGAACCATGTATGCCCCGATTTGCCACGATTTTCATGGTCCCCATTGGTCGTGAACAGTCGTGGACAATCGTGGTCAAAGTCGTGACAGTGTAAGAGCCGCATTAGGGTTAATTTTAGGTTGTTTTAAAAACGGAATTTTATTGTATGTTCACAGTCTCCGTATATGTCATTTTTTCGGTATTAGTTGCGATACACTTTTTGGGTCGATTGTTACTAACTACTGAAGCTTCCTTCCTGCTATTGTCCACGTGACTATCGTTTACCATACACAAAATCCAGGTAACAGTTATTTAAAGCAGCGCATTTTTCTCCCTGCGACATCAGAGTGTTGTGTTGGTTGGTTGGTTGATTTGAGGTTTAACGTCCCCGTCAACACTGTATAGGACATTTTGGAGATGTTGCTTCCAAATTTGTGGGACTTTTACCCAACATTGAGATGAAAAGACATCTCAAGCCCAGCCGCCCAATGTAACCAATAGGATTTATAAGCATGGATTGGCCGACTCGCACCGCTTTTCCTGGGCAGGCTTAAATCCTCTAAGCGGTTAACCAGTACTCATGTGCGGTAGGTTTCAACTCTGCGTGGAAGCATCATGCAGCTCGTCTATTTCTTCAAGCCCCTCGGAGTGCTGTGTAACTGTAAAGTCTTAACTACCTCGCACCGCTTTTCCTGGGCAGGCTTAAATCCTCTAAGCGGTTAACCAGTACTCATGTGCGGTAGGTTTCAGCTCTGCGTGGAAGCATCATGCAGCTCGTCTATTTCTTCAAGCCCCTCGGAGTGCTGTGTAACTGTAAAGTCTTAACTACCTTGTGTATTGGGACACTGACAAACAGTGTAGCTCCAGACCAGACGCAACAGAACGCAGCGTCCGATCAGGGTTTATGTTGTTTGCTTAAAACTGTAACGAAAAGCGAAAGGAAAAATTTTCCCAGCCTACACTCAGAGACAGTCGACCCACCATCGCTGTCAGTGCTTTGATTACTATTGCGGGTCATTTTGGGTCGATTGTTTATATATCGACCCAAAGTTACTAACCACAGAAGCTTCCCGCCTGCTAAATTCCTCGTCACTATTGCTTACGTTCTATCTATGACGTCAGAGGGTTGGTAATATGTAAAGTCTCGACTGGGCTCATGTACTAGGATCATTCGCAGATAGTTTAGACCATGATCAGACGCCGCAGATGTGGCGTCTGATCATGGTCTAAATTGTTTGACTTAAGTACGGGGATTTAAGGATTAAACAAAATGGTGAGCCGCCGCCCATCGGGCCTTTAAGAAATAGATGGGCTGCATGATGCTTCCATGCAGAGCTGAAATCCGACCGCACACGAGTACTAGTAAACCGCTTAGAGGATCCAAGCCTGCACATGCAAAGCGATGCGAGTCGGCCCATCCATGCTTATACCTATTGGTTTTATTGGGCGACAGGGCTTGAGATGTCATTTCATCTCATTGTCGGGTAAAAGTCCCACAAAATTGGAAGCAACGTCTCCAAAATGACCTATACATTCTTGAGGGGGATGTTAAACTCCAAATCAAACAAATTCAGAAACACTTTCTCAGCTCAGAAACAGTCACCCAAAGGTGCTAGCAGTGCTTTGATTTCCCGCGGAAGTGAGAGAACATCGGTTTCTGATCAATTTTCAATCATTTGCTTGGCTGGCTACCTGGGATTTCTATTGAAATGAGTCCCTTGAGGAGGAAACCAGCCTTATGGCGTGCGCGACGAGGGAGAAAATGTGTCCAGTCTGCGCAGACGGAGTTGGGATGTGGATGCTCACTGATCATTTTCCATAGTTTTGATTTTGGTTAATTCAGTAAGCTACGTTGACCACAAAAGACCCTGACTGCGTTGCTATGCTGATCTGAGCTTTATGAACCAACGCACGGAAAACCCTATGCCAACAATCAGGACTTGGACGAGCCTTTGCATTCTGAAAACCTGATCAAAGCCTCTTTGCGGCCGCATACCGCATTTCAGTATTTGCAGAGGAAACTATGAGCTGAACAGCAAAGAGTCTGATCAGTCGGGGTGGCTGAATGGAGTGATAGGGCGCAATGTGCACATGTATCTATTGCCAAGTGTCGGCTAATCCGTCGATAAAACCAGCATCTGTATCAAGTGACGGTGTCGGGTGGAAAACTGTCAATTGCGTTCTCTGAAATTGGATTAAAATAGGGAGGGGATGACAAAGCTAAACCATAACTGAACAGGTATTTTTGATTTTGCTGCGGTAGTGCGGTTGGGGCTCGGATTATATTGTCGCTTAAAAAATGAGTGTCATCTTGTGAGAAAAATATTCGCTGTCATTGAGTAGTCTTGAAGCCCTAGCTCCAAAATAAAGAAGTGAAATACGGATACTTTTGAGATGTTTTTCTTCTTATTTGTCAATCAAAATATATGTCACGGGTACTTGTTAGAATCGCCTCATCGAGGCGATTCTAACAAGTACCCACAACATATATGCGTTTCTAACAATCGTCCCCGCCCATTATGGCTTGGAGAAATAGATTGGGCCGCATGGTGCTTCCACACAGAGCTGAAACCGACCGCACGCGAGAACTGGTAAACCGCATAGAGGATCTAAGCCTGCCCAGGCAAAGCGATGCGAGTTGGACCGTCACAGGGCTTGAGATGTCATTTCATCTCAGTGTCGGGTAAAAGTCCCACAAAATTGGAAGCAACTTCTCCAAAATGACATATTCAGTGTTGATGGGAACGTCAGACCTCAAATCAAACAAAACAAAATCAAATAACAATCGCCCCCGCCCATCGGGGCTTGGAGAAATCGATTGGGTAGCATGGTGTTTCCGCGTAGAGCTGAAACCGACCACACATGAGTACTGGTAAACCACTTCGAAGGACTCAGCCTGCCCAGGCAAAAAGATGTGAGTCAGACTGTCCAATGCATATGAGCCTTTTTTGACTTTATTGGGCGGCAGGGCTTGAGATGTCATTTCATCTAAAGCCCACAACACTGGAAGCAACGCCTTCAAAATGACCTAAATAGTGTTGACGGGAACTTAAACCTCAATTCAAACAAACAAACGTTTATAACAAGTATCTCTTACTTATCATTGTCTCTCCTCCATTGATATTTGTCTATAAATTTGAAGTTTTTATGGGTGTTCACTGGCGGTTAACTTTCTCAACCAATGCAGCCCAATATATTTCTCCAAGCACCGATGAGTGGGGCCTTTGATATTCATTACACGGGTGGATAGCCACCACTGTTGAACCTCTTGGAACTCAAGTACAGTAAAATTCCTATAATAAGACCACCTTTTGGATTGTTCAAAAGTGGTCTTCAAGACCACTTTTGAATAGCCCCAAAGGTGGTCTCTTATAAGCAGACACTGGGTGTAGAAAGAAGAAAGAAATACTAACTGAAATCTTCTCAGTAAGCTTCTAAAAGCAGATTTAGACTTCGGTTTAGGTGGTCTTACTGTTTAGGTGGTCTTATTGTAATCATATCAAGCGACATTAACAACTGACGTGCCTGGCATTGTTTATTTTGTCGTTATGCCATGCAATTCTGCAATATTCAGTTTTTAATTATCTTTGACATAATCACTCCCCGTTTTGATCGATATTTCTTCGCATGTTACAGAAATATTTAGATTTTCTTCGCAAAATCATTGAAAAGAAACATATTGGCAGCTACAGTTGCTTAGACGGCAACGGGGCAACCAGCCTGATCAATATAGGCTATAATTCTTCTGCTTTATTGTCATCATAAAAAGACTTTCAGCTAACCGTAGACCTGTTTTAATCGATTTTTTCTGTTTTACGACCCATCAGCAATATTTTGACATATGATCGCGTGTCTTTCCTCATTCTGAAGGGGAACTGAGTTTCAGGGGATGCAATTATTTCCAATAAGATACCGTAAAATCCCTATATTAAGACCACCTTTGGGACTGTTCAAATGTGGTCTTTAAGACCACTTTTGAACATTCCGAAAGGTGGTCCCTTAATAGGAGACACTAGGTGTAGAAAAACACAAAGAGAGAATAACTGAAATTTTAAAAATTACGCAAACACGCCTATACAAATACATTGTCACCTTTATAGCCGAAAAAATGAAAATTTTATGATGAAAAATTTTGATTTTTTTCTTATTTCTGCTTAAAATATAGATTGTGGGCACTCGTTAGAACCGCCTCATCGAGGCGGTTCTAACGAGTAACCACAATCTATATTTTAGAGCAGAAATAAGAAAAATAAGGTATACCCCCTGAAACCCCAGTTTTACAATACAAAAGTGGGGTTCAAGGGGGTCAAATTTATATAGGTGTGTTTTCGTGATGGCAGATTAAGTCTTAATTTAAGGTGGTCTTAATAGCGGAATTTTATTGTATTTTTATTTACTATCTTCCTTATCTACATGCTCGACATTACCAAACTAGTGTTGATTGGGTCGTAGAACCCCAAACAAATAAACAAACAAAATCTATTAGGGGCTACACTTAAAAGAAATTCGAAGCAAACAGAATGTACCGAGAGTGGCCTCCCTTGTTATAAAAGGCGGGAAACATGCCAGATGATTTGTTTGTTTGATTTGAGGTTTAACGTCCCCGTCAACTCTGTATAGGTCATTTTGGAGACGTTGCTTCCAATTTTGTGGGACTTTTACCCGACATTGAGAAATGACATCTCAAGCCCTGTCACCCAATGAAACCAATAAGGTTTATAAGCATGGACGGTCCGACTCGCACCGCTTTGCCTGGACAGGCTTAGATCCTCTAAGCGGTTTACCAGTACTCGTGTGTGGTCGGTTTCAGCTCTGCGTGGAAGCATCATGCAGCCCATCTATTTCTTCAAGCCCAGATGGTCGGGGCCGCATCCAGATGATTTGTAAGTCACCACCAAGTCTGGCGCTGGCTCTGTTCTTTGATTGGTCATGCAGTGCGGGACTTGTCACCACCTACATTAAGAAGTGCTGCCACACCTTAAAAGGAATCAGCATTGCAACGGGGTTATTATTTTTCTTTGCCAATGCAACTTACGGTTGATGGAGATTTGTTGTTCGATTTAAGAAATAGATCAGCTCTAGCTGTGATTTGTTGAGTAATAAATCACAGTTTGTAGGTCAGTTGTAAAGTAGATCAAATCACAAGCGCGTAGCGCGCGTGATTTGTCTACTTACAACTGACCGACAAACTGTGATTTATTACCCAACAAATCACTGGCTAGAGCTGATCTATTTCGATTCTAACAGGTTGAAAACCGGCAATAATGCTGCTGTTTCCTTCAAAATCTCACAAGTTTTCGCCATTGTTAGAAGAAATCCCGCTAAAATTATCGACTGAAACACATGCATTTACATCCTTTTCTAACGTTTCGATGCGAGAAAATGACGTTACACCGTCTAACGTCAAGGAAATCGACTAGTGACGTCACCAATTGGCAGTTTTTAATGACGTCACTCGTCACGCTCTTCCTAGCCGTGATTTGTTGTAGAATAAAACACAGTTGTTTTCCATTGTCTATATAGGCGCGCTGTGTTAGAATTGAGGTTTAACGTCCCCGTCAACACTGTAAAGGTCATTTTGGAGACGTTGCTTCCAATTTTGTGGCACTTTTACCCGACATTGAGATGAAATGACATCTCAAGCCCTGTCGCCTAATGAAACCACTAGGGTTCATTAGCATGGACGGTCCGCCTCTCACCGCGGTACCTGGCCAGGTTTAGATCCTCTTAGCGGAGAACTGGGCATAATGTTTTTTATAGCTTTATATTATTTCCATTGCCATTCTTGTCAGCTGTTTCACTATTGACCCCCCCCCCCCCCCCCCCCCCTCCACCACCACTCCAAACTTCACGGATGCGTTGTATTAGTATAAAGCGGATCTCATTTCATATGAAATTTATTATACGAGCCTTTGGCGAGTTTTACAAATTTCATATGCCATGACTACAACTAAGCTTTTGTTTATAAAACTGTCTCTTCCGCACGAAAACTTATCTTTTAACGAATAGCATCACTCTGTTACATGGTTCTATGTTATGACGTTAACGATGTTGAAATGACTAACAATTGCTGCCTCTTCTTTTCAGGTTTCGCGGCTCAATGGATTTGTTTCCTAGGCAACTGAGGCGGCGGTGACCAAAGATCAGGTATTATTTGGGTTGACTTTTGAGAATTGTCATTTGGTAAAAGTAAATTTTTGGTTTTGTTCAAGTCATCACCTGAACAAGTCCGTGAAATGAACACCCCCTTAAACCGAACTTTATATAGAGAAAACTTGGGTTTACGGGGGTATACATTGTTTTCTTTATTTCTGCTCCAAGACATAGGCTGTGGGTGCTCGTTAGAATCGCCTCAATGAGGCGGTTCTAACGAGCACCCAAAACCTATGTTTGCAGTATAAATCAGAAAAATATCACGGCGGATTTTCATCAGAAAAGTACCCATTTTGGAGATCTGAAAAAGGCACTACTTCGCACGGATGTGTTATCGTAATGTTACGGTCGATAATTGTGATATACGGCGATGTGGACGCGTCGCCGTAAATCGCAGTAAAACTGATAAATTGCCACGCTTCCCAACAAAAATTTAATAACAATAATAATGGCAATTTTTCAATTTCCACATTCCTTTGTACAAACAGTCCAGCATATACAACCAAATGTACGGAAGAGCATTAGGGCCACGTATACTGTTCAGTTTCTTTTGATATAGGTATCTCGAAATTTCGACTTAGTATCTCGAAATTTTGACTTACTATCTCGAATTTTCGACAATAACTCGAAATTTGATTATTTCGACTTATTATCTCGAAATTTCAAATGCCACACAATGAAAAATGGTCAATCCGGGTAAATACGGACAGAGGGGTAAATACGGACAGTTTGATACAAATAGCCATATTTCGGTCCTTCGGGGATATAACGGCGTATCGTTCAATTTTCTATTTAACTCTACATTCGGTTCTTCTACTGTTAGCTTTCACACGATTACATCCCTTTAGAACTACGTAATATATCCACGTCATTTGGACCACCCTTGCCTCCTTTACGTTTTTGATAAAACTTCTAAAAGCGGGAGTATTTGAAAGAAAAAATTCTAAGGCTAACTTAAGGTATTTTTTCTCAAATTTTATTGATAAAATTGATTTTAAACAAAGCTTGTATCATTTAATTTTTGTTGTTTAGATAAATTTTCAAGGAAATATGAACTATGTAAGTTTTTTCAGCTAAACTGTTAACTGTCCGTATTTTACCAACTGTTTTTTCATATCGGAAAAAATACGGACAGGTAGATTTCAGCAAAATTCTCCCTTCGCCTTTCTCTCCACTCTAACATTCCTTTCTGCACTTTTCTCCTCTCCCTTCTTTTTCTCCTCCCCGTCATCCTTTTCACTTTTTCCTTATTGCAGAAATGCTTTAAGATTTGCCCTACTCGTTTAATAGAACTAGAGAAACTGACATACACACTTTTCCAACACGAAACATTATCACATCCATAAGCTGATGTTTTGTTTGTTATTCTCAAATTTTACGAGCCATTCAACATCATTTAGGTCATACGGAGCTGATCATTTTACTGATACATTAACAAGTCAGTACTATAATGTTATTAAGCAAGTAATTTCGTATTGGCCCATTTACTGGTCCGAGGTCTGCTGTATTGGCCCGAGGCTACATGTAGATGGGCTACATGATGTTTTCATGCAGAGCTTCATCCGACCGTACACGAGTACTGGTAAACCGTTTAGAAGTTCTAAGCCAGCACAGGCAAAGCGGTGCGAGTCCGGCCGTTCGTGCTTATGAACGTTATTGGTTTCATTGAGCGACAGGGCTCGAGATGTCATTTAAATTCTATGTCAGGTAAAAGTCCAACAAAATTGGACGAAACGTCTATATTCAGACCTTAACAGATGAAATTAAAATGAAGTCACATTAAACGTACATTTCATGCACTTTTAGAAGGAATACGCAGTTTAACACTTAAGTTTTCTAAATACATTTATAGATGAAATAAAGTTGTACTCCTCAACAATTAAATGATATATTTTAAAAAAATAATTGAATGTCCGTATTTTCCCGACTGTTTTAATACTGTCCGTATTTTCCCAGTCTATGTCCGTACTTTCCCTACCTCGTCCGTATTTACCCGGATCTGCCTATCATGCTTTTTTCGCTTTTTCAAGGCTTTAGGTCCCATTAAAACATGCAATTAATATTACATTGGCAAAGGGAGATAATAAACCTTTATAAAAAACCGGTACCCAGGTCACTAACATCGGAACACCGACAACAGTAGCACGCCAAACTTCGAAGTGTAAAAGTCGTCCGTATTTACCCGGACTGACCCTACAATACCGTAAAATATGTCCGTTCCGTTTTAGAAGATACAACTAGAAAGACAAAAACATGAAAATAAAATTTTTATCTATCTGTCTGTCTGACTATGTCCGTCTGTCGATCGATCGATCGATCGATCGTATCTATCTACATTTTAAGTGAACAAATTGAGTGAACAAATTACATGGCAGGAATTGGGATTTATCTGTATATCCGTCTATCTGTCTATGTGTCCTTTATACGTCCCTCCTTTCATCATCCAGTCACCATGACCAACCAATCCATCCATCCATCCAGACA
>CAUZLF010000726.1:0-106754 GCA_963580285.1 Lucinisca nassula | reverse complement strand
AACCCCTACCTTTACAAGAAGTATAGATCCAGATCAAAACAAAATGTTAGGCAACAAATTACTCCATCTATATAAATATTTATCCCATAATTACCTGCTGTTAAGGACAACCCCTACCTTAGAAAGCAGTATATAGATCTAGATCAGATGCCATCTGATGGGGATCTATACTGTTTGTCATGCAGTTTGTTAAGTTAACAAAAACATACCAAGAATGTGATGGTTAATGGTCAACAATTGGAGAGGCTTAATTTATTCAGCAGGATAAGGTTAAGCAAGTCAGCTACAGAACCATATATTGAGTTTCTGCAATGGAAACCCAAGTGTTTTTACACTGGATACACTGATGGTTAATTCTTGAAGTAATTGAAATGATCTTGACATGGGCAGTAAAACCATAACCAAAATGTTATGATGTAAATTATGTAGCTATATACAAGTCTGTATAATGAATGTCCTTGCAAGTTAATGGTAATGCAAGACTTATTTTTATTTATTTTATTTAGAGATAATACAAAAATATGGAATGGTAGATGTATCAGGCAGCGGGTTGGGGGGCACATGTCCCTTTCTGAAATAAGCAGTGCGGGGCAAATGTCCACCTGCAAAATAAGCACTTGATGGCAGATGTCCATACCAAAAATAAGCTCTTGGGGGCAAATGTCCAGGTCGCATTTTTCAACGGGGGGGGGGGGGGGGGGGGGGGGGGGGGGAATGGGCCATTTTTACATTCTCATAGGGGAAGTCTTCCTATGGCTTTCCATTGGCAAACACATCAGAAATAATTCTGGAAATGGCAACAAGACCATGGTGCCTCCCATAGAACTTTCTGCAATGGAAACCCAAGTGTTTTTACACTGGATACACTGATGGTTAATTCTTGAAGTAATTGAAATGATCTTGACATGGGCAGTAAAACCATAACCAAAATGTTATGATGTAAATTATGTAGCTATATACAAGTCTGTATAATGAATGTCCTTGCAAGTTAATGGTAATGCAAGACTTATTTTTATTTATTTTATTTAGAGATAATACAAAAATATGGAATGGTAGATGTATCAGGCAGCGGGTTGGGGGGCACATGTCCCTTTCTGAAATAAGCAGTGCGGGGCAAATGTCCACCTGCAAAATAAGCACTTGATGGCAGATGTCCATACCAAAAATAAGCTCTTGGGGGCAAATGTCCAGGTCGCATTTTTCAACGGGGGGGGGGGGGGGGGGGGGGGGGGGGGGAATGGCCATTTTTACATTCTCATAGGGGAAGTCTTCCTATGGCTTTCCATTGGCAAACACATCAGAAATAATTCTGGAAATGGCAACAAGACCATGGTGCCTCCCATAGAACTTCTTCAGTGTTGATACCAGTTTGGCTTTTTGATCCCCGTTGCATAACAACCTCGGTAGTGAGCACCTTACCACATTCCATAAAGTCCTGATACTTGGAACAGGCTCAAGCATAACTGATTAACTGTAAAACATAAACTCCATAAGCTGGTGCAGCCGGGACACTAAAAGCTCGGATGAGTTTGAACATTAGCGATGTCATTGGATTACTTACGGAGTTATGTCCCCAAGGTTGCTGAAAATGCTTTTTTTGGACCGTGTGATCACCATACATGTAGCCCCTTCAGTTTCGATTGGATCTTCTTGAAACTTACCAACAAGTTAGTCAGGGATAAAAGTTCAGATGAGTTCCAAAACTAGAGATGTTGGTCAATTACTCAAAGAGTTATGTCATCTACTTTGCTGAAAATGCTTATTTTTTACCCTGTCATCATGGCCCATCAGTTTTGATATGACCTTCTTGAAACTTACAAACAAGTAAGTCAGGGATGAAAGCTCGGATGAGTTCGAAAACAGGCGAGGTCAACCTATCTATCTTCGAGCTGAAAATGCCTATTTTGACCTTGTCATCACTGTAGCCTCTTCAGTTTACATCGGATCTTCTAGAAACTTACATGTAAGTAAGGGATAAAAGCTCAGCGGAGGTTAAAAATTGGTGAGGTCAGCCTAAATTTCAGAGAGTTATGCCCCCCTTGATTTTAGAAAATGCATATTTTTTATCTTGTCATCACCGTAGCCCCTTCAGTTTTTATTGGATCTTCTTGAAACTGAATAATTGAGAGTCACTGATGAGGCCAAATTCGCCGAAACTAGCTTGTCTGGCCCAGAAAACCTGTACACTCCATTTTTTTCCAGTTCTGTGGTGTATTCCTTGCTTCCAAAGGATAACCCTTTCTAGAACATAGTTAACGTCACTACACCTGGGGTTTGGGAATGTGTGGTGGCCTTTAAAAGTCTCCCTGCCCTACATTATAGTGCAGTTTATATTTTCTTATCCTTTGGGATCATTGATTCCATTGTTAATTTTTGAAAATATTTGAGGGTCACTGATGGAGCCAAATTGGCCGAGACTAGCTAGAAACATGTACACTCCATATTTTCCAGTTCTGTGTATTCCTTGCTTCTAAAGGATGACACTTTCTAGAACATATTTACTTGTAAGTAAGTCCTGGATAAAAGCTTGGTTGAGTTCAAAAACTGATGAGGTCAGCCAATTTTATCATAGAAATATGTCCCTTTGATTGCTGAAAATGCCCACTATTGACATTTTCATCATCAAAAGTCCCTAATAAGCTCGAAATGAGTTCAAAAACCGATGAGGTCTGCTTATTTATCATAGAGTTACGCCACATTGTTTGCAGAAAATGCCTATTTTTGCACCTTGTCATCACAGTAGCCTCTTTAGTTCTGATCAAATCTTCTTGAAACTAGCATGTAAGTAAGTCAGGGATAAAAGCTTGGATGAGTTCAAAAACTGGTGAGGTTGGCCAATTTATCATAGAGTTATGTCCCTTTGATTGCTGAAAATGCCCATTTTATATGCCCGTTTGAAAAACAGGACGTATTATGTTAAAACCCTGGGTCCGTCCATCCTTCCGCCTGTAAACAGTTCATTTCCGGATAACTCCTTCTACAGTTTACATCTGAACAAGCTGAAACTTCATACATAGTTAGACCATGGTGTGGGGCAGTGCATATTATTTCGAGGTTATGGTCCACCAAATATTAATAGAGTAAGCCCCTTTGATTTTTTGTAAACTTTTTCATTTCTGGATATCTCCTCCTACATTTTACATGCAATCAAGCTGAAACGTCAAACATATTTAGACCATGCTGTGGGGCAAGGCATATTGTTTCGAGGTTATGGTCCAACAAATAATAATAAAGTTATGCCCCATTTGAAATTTTTTGTAAACTTTTCGTTTCTGGAAAACTCCTCCTACAGTTTACACCTGATCAAGCTGAAACTTCATACATAGTTAGACCATGGTGTGGGGCAGCGCATATTGTTTTGTGGTTACAGTCCACCAAATGGTAATAGAGTTATGCTCTTTTGAAATTGTTTGTAAACTTTTTGTTTCCCGATGATGACTCCTACAGTTTACATCTGATTAAGCTGAAACTTCAAATATGGTTAGATCATGGTAGAGGGCAGCGGATATTATTTCGAGGTTACCCTCAACAAAAAAATACTACAGTTGTGCCCCTTTGAAAAATTCTGTAAACATTTTGCTTCCGGATAACTCCTCCTACATTTTACATCAGATGATGCTAAAACTTTACAAACAGTAAGACCATGATACAGAACCCTGCATATTATTTTGAGGTTATGGTTCACCAAATATTACCAGAGTTATACCACTATCATAGCAGGGGCTGACAAATCCATTGCCCGGCCGCCCGGGACAAGTCCGAAATCGCGCCGGGCAGGTGCACTTTGACCTTTCGACACCCGGTCAGGCAAGTGCAAAAAATCGTCTACAATCGTCAGTCTTTTGAGTCCTTAAATACAGTAAAACTAGACCAGTAAGTAAATCACAATAATTCCCGCTTTGTCGGCAATTGAGAGACGAAACCATCCATGTTTTTATAACGGTTCATGTATGACACTATTGTTAATCCCTGTCATATAATTACCAATTAAACATGATTGCCCAGCGGTGCGTGTCTTTCATTTCTGGTGTAGTGTGTACCGCCAGCGCTATCGATAAGCTTGACAAGGTGTGAAAATAAGATTGTCTCTAATTTGCGTTTATCCCTGCCATAAAATTTCATCCACAATCAATGTGAAAATGATTTAATAGCTCCTAAAACGATTTGCTACATCTTACGGTACTAAAAAAAGGACTATTCTACTATCTCGTGAACGGTTATGTTTTGGCGCCAAATAGCAGACGCTGGCGGAAAAAAAGGCGAATGTTTTAATGTTGGTAACCGCGGATTAGTCGCGCCTCTATCCACAAGCGTTTAGCTATCGAGAAAATATTTTTTACCGGTTCCAAACATTTTTTTTCTGAAAGAGATAGGCCCTATTAAAATAAAACAATGACGTTAAACACGTGCGCTGTTGCTGGGGTCGGATGACGTCATTTACCGATCGCGTGCAGAAAAATGGGAGTGGTGGTTTGTGGACGACGATTTGGATGGCGGAAATGATGATCGCATTGAACTTGCTTGAAGGGTGGGTGTGAACGTTTGGATTCATTTGTGATAGAGTGGGTTCTCGTCTTCTGGTTGGTTCATTAAATCCAAGCTAATTAAACTGCATTCTTTTAATCTTTTATCTCGCTGCCCTGACACTTCTGATCTTTTGAGTAGATCTATATCGGCTGCAGCTCGTGTTTGTCGTGCGTGTCAAGCTAAATGAGTTTATATAACTGTATCTTCAATTGCTAATCGGTTAAGGTATTATGTGAGCAATTAACTTGAAAGGTACCGTTATTGGCTGTGACAACAACAGTATTTTCTACCGTATTACCGCACAGAGGGAAATAAATAGAAGTGAATGCAATGATCATGAATCGATACAATTAACCCTGAGCTCCCAACAGAGTGAGTGAGCACTTGAGTTTTATGTCCCACCAACAGCTGAGGTCATACGGAGACGGGACCTCAGTTTAAAGACTCATCCGAAAGTCTGACTCCCAACAGAGACACCAAAGTGAAATAAACACTAACATGAAATAACTAGACCCTAATGGAAAGTGGTTGTGCTTGAAACTTGACAGAAACCTTGGATTATATTTATAATGTTGGTCGTCATCATCGTCACCATTATCCGCTCCCCGACATTCAACCCCACTTTGAATTCCAAAATCCTGGGCAAGTAGGATTTTGAGCTGGGCAAGTGCAAAAATGTTTTACTTGCCTGGTGGGCAAGTGGAAAATTTTTGGATTTGTCAGGCCCTGGCCTGCTACTATCACAGATTTTTCTAAACATTCTGTTTCCGGATAACTCCTCCTACATTTTATATCTGATGAAGCTGAAACTTTACATATAGTAAGACCATGATGTGGAACAGTGCATATTATAATAGGAGGAGTTACCTTGCAAAATTTTCAAAGGGCCAATACTGCTAATATGTGGTGAACTGTAACCTCAAAACGAAAACAATAAGTCTAACTATAAATAAAGAAATCAAGTTTCAGCCTGAGCAACTGTAAATTGTAGTCTGACAGAAACGACAAAATAACTGAAATTTTCAAAGGAGCATAACGCTGTTAAAATTTGGTGAATTGTAGTATTCTTGAAACAATATGCACTGCTCAACATCATGGTCTAACTATAAATAAAGTTTCATCTGGATGGGATGTAAACTGTGGGAGGGACTAGCCAGAAACAAAAAGTATACAATAATTTTCAAATGGGCATAACTCTGCTAGTATTTGGTGAACAGTAACCTTGAACTAGAATTTGTTTTTCTACAAAAACACAGATATCTCCCCCATTTTTGACTGCTAAGTATAACCTTGACATTGGAGGTATTGAGCTGGGTCGTGTGTGCAACACATCAACTAATGAAGATGAACATTTCTGCATAGTAACTTTAAAAATGTTCATAGAAAAATAAAAAAAGTTATTGGCCGTACACAAAAAAGCACTTTTTTACCTTTGACCCCTAAGTATGGCCTTGACCTTTGAATTACAACACATCGTCTCATGATGGTTAACATTTCTGCCAAGTAATTTCATAATCCATCGAAGAATAAGGAAGTTATTGACTGTCCCTTTTTTTTACCTTTGACCTCTAGGTATGACCTTAACATTGGAGGTATGGACCTTAGTCTTGCACATGACTCATGGTCTAATGACGGTGAACATTTCTGCATGGTTACTTTATAAAGTCCATCCAGAAATAAAAAAGTTAATGACTGGACACAAAAAAAAAAAAAACAAACTTTTTTTACCTCCGACCTCTTAGTATGACCTTGATCTTGGAGGTACCAACCTGGGTGTAGCGTGCACCACATCATCTCATGATGGTTAACATTTCTGCCAAGTAATTTCACCATCTATCCAGGAAGAAGAAAGTTATTGACTGAACACTAAAAAAGGCCCCTTTTTGTCCTTTAACCTCTTAGTATGACCTTGACATTTGAGGTCATGCACACAACACATCGTCTCATGGTGGTTAACATTTCTGCCAAGTAATTTCAAAATCCATCTAAAAATAAGGAAGTTATTGACAGAAAACAAAAAAGGCCCCTTTTTTTACCATTAACCTCTATGTATGACCTTGACCTTTCAGGTACCAAACTGGGTCATGCGTGCAACACATCATCTCATGGTGGTTAACATTTCTGCCAAGCAATTTCAAAATCCATCTAAAAACTAGAATTTGTTTTTCTACAAAAACACAGATGTCTCCCCCGTTTTTGACTGCTAAGTATAACCTTGACATTGGAGGTATTGAGCTGGGTCTTGTGTGCAACACATCATATAATGAAGATGAACATTTCTGCATAGTAACTTTTTTTTTTTTTTTTTGGTTTGGGTTTTACGGCCCTTTCAAGATTATTTCACTCATATCAAGCCGATCGTTAATCAGAGGTGGGCGAAAACCGGAGTACCCGGAGAAAAACCACCTGACCTTCCGTTGCAGAAGTTGGCGTCTCACACGTGGCCCGAGCGAGGCTCGAACCTACGGCGGTGAGAGACCTAATGACTAAGAGTCAGCGCTCTTATCCACTAGGCCACGGAGGCCCGTTCATAGTAACTTTAAAAATGTTCATAGAAAAAAAAAAAGTTATTGGCCGTAAACAAAAAAAGCACTTTTTCACCTTTGACCTCTAAGTATGACCTTGACCTTTGCGGTACAACACATCGTCTCATGATGGTTAACATTTCTGCCAAGTAATTTCATAATCCATCAAAGAATAAGGAAGTTATTGACTGTCCTTTTTTTTTACCTTTGACCTCTAGGTATGACCTTGACATTGGAGGTATGGACCTTGGTCTTGCACATGACTCATGGTCCAACTTTCAAGCGTCTAGCTCCAATAGTTTTTTTAGATATCTTGCTGACAAGATTTTATTAAAAAAATTTCAAAGGGCAATAACTCTTGAAAGGGGCATAATCCGGACGAGAAAAAAAATATGCGTCAGCTTATTTTCCATCAGAGATGCATATATGAAATTTCAAAACTATAGCATACACGGTTCTAAAGTTATGCTATGCATCACTTTTAGCATACATTACAATGGGCACAAATAACCAAAATGACAAAGGGCCATAACTCACTAAGTATTTTTCAGAATTTTGTCATAAGTTAATCAGTTCATCTACTAATCACCAACAATGTATTCACCAACTTTCAAAGCTCTAGCTCCAATAGTTTTTGAGATATCTTGCTGACAAGATTTTATTAAAAAAATTTCAAAGGGCAATAACTCTTGAAAGGGGCATATTCCGGACGAGAAAAAAAATACGCGTCAGCTAATTTTCCATGAGGAATCCATATATGAAATTTCAAAATCCTAGCATACACGGTTCTAAAGTTATGCTATGCATCACTTTTAGCATACATTACAATGGGCACAAATTACCAAAATGACAAAGGGCCATAACTCACAAAGTATTTTTCGGAATTTTGTCAAAAATTAATCAGTTCATCTACTCATCACCATCAATATATTCACCAACTTTCAAGGCTCTAGCTCCAATAATTTTTGAGATATCTTGCTGACAAGATTTTATTAAAAAAAAAAATTCAAAGGGCAATAACTCTTGAAGGGGGCATAATCCGGACGAGAAAAAAATATGTGTAAGCTAATTTTCCATGAGGAATCCAGATATGAAATTTCAAAACCCTAGCATACACGGTTCTTTAGTTATGCTATGCATCAAAAGCGTAACTGACGGACGAACGGACAAACAGACGAACGAACCAGAACCAATATGCCCCTCAAACTTTTTCAAAGTTGGGGCATAATAAGAAAGTTATTGACAGTACACAAAAAAGGCCCTGTTTTTACCTTTAACCTCTATCTATGACCTTGACCTTTCAGGTATTAAACTGGGTCATGCGTGCAACACATCATCTCATGGTGGTTAACATTTCTGCCTAGCAATTTCAAAATCCATCTAAAAATAAGAAAGTTATTGACCAAACACGAAAAAAGGACCCTTTTTTACCTTTGACCTCTATGTATGACCTTGACATTTTATGTACCAAACTGAATCATGCATGCAACACATTGTCCCATGATAGTTAACATGTTTGCCAAGTAACTTCAAATTCTATTTTAAAATATGCAAGCTATTGACAAAACCCGAAAAAAAGGCCCATTTTTTTACCTTTGACCTCTAAGTATGACCTTGACCTTTGAGGTACCAAACTGGGTCATGCGCGCAACACATCGCCTTATATTGGTTCACATTTCTGCCATGTGATTTCAAAATCCATCTCAAAATAAGAAAGTTATTGACCAAATACGAAAAAAAGGCCCACTTTTTGACCTTTGACCGCTAAGTATGACCTTGACCTTTGAGGTACCGACCTGGCTCATGTGCACCACACATCGTCTCATGACTGTTAATAATTATGCCAAGTAATTTTAAAATCCATCTCAAAATTAGAAAGTTATTGACCAAATACGAAAAAAAGGCCCCTTTTTTGACCTTTGACCTCTAAGTATGACCTTGACCTTTGAGGAACCGACCTGCCTCATGCGCACCACACATCGTCTTATGGTTGTTAATAATTATGCCAAGTAATTTTAAATTCCATCTCATAATAAGAAAGTTATTGACCAAATACGAAAAAAAGGCCCCTTTTTTGACCTTTGACCTCTAAGTATGACCTTGACCTTTGAGGTACCGACCTGCCTCATGCGCACCACACATCCTCTTATGGTTGTTAATATTTCTGCCGAGTAATTTTAAAATCCATCAAAAAATAAGAAAGTTATTGACCGGACACGATTTGCCCATACATATATACATACCAACAAACTTCCAAGGAGATAATTCAAAAAGTATAATTAATATTTATACGAAGTTTCGTGAAGATAGCTCTAACGGTTTTCAAGTTACAGAGCGGACATGAATGTGTGACAGACAGACAGACGGACAGACGGACAGACAGACAGACGGACAGACAGACAGACGCCCGGGGGAAAAACAATATGTCTCTCCGAAAAAAATAGACATAATAAGAAAGTTATTGACCAAACACGAAAAAAGGCACTTTTTTTACCTTTGACCTCTATGTTTGACCTTGACATTTTAGGTACCAAACTGAATCATGCATGCAACACATCGTCTCATGATAGTTAACATGTTTGCCAAGTAACTTCAAATTCTATCTGAAAACTAGACAAAAGTGCCCAGTGGGGCACGTATACCCCCGGCCAGTGTCATCACCTCAGCTGAAACAAGAACTACAAAGGGAAATAACTCTAAAAGGCCTGACCCCTTGGCCCTTATTTTCTTTCCCACAATACAACTAGTCATACTGATCATGTTTGCAAAATTTCAAGTTTCTATGTACAGTAGTTATTGAGAAATCTTTAACACAAAATAAAAATATACACTATTAGACAGCAAGAACTACAAAGGGAAATAACTCTAAAAAGGCCTGACCCCTTGGCCCTTATTTTCTTTCCCACAATACAAGTAGTCATACTGATCATGTGTGCAAAATTTCAAGTTTCTATGTGAAGCAGTTCCTGAGATATCTTTGACACAAAATAATTGTTTACGGACAGACAGACAGACAGACAGACGGAAAAGACAAAAACTATATACCCCCATTGCATACTTCGGATGCCGGGGGTATAATAAGCAAGTTATTGACAAAACCCGAAACAAAAAGGCCCCTTTTTTACCTTTGACCTCTAAGTATGACCTTGACCTTTGAGGTACCAATCTGGGTCATGCACACAACACATCATCTTATATTGATTAACATTTCTGCCAAGTGATTTCAAAATCCATCTCAAAATAAGAAAGTTATTGACCAAATACGAAAAAAGGCCCCTATTTTGACCTTTGACCTGCCTCATGCCCACCAACCATCGTCTCATGGTTGTTAATAATTATGCCAAGTTATTTTAAAATCCATCTCAAAATAAGAAAGTTATTGACCAAATACGAAAAAAAAAGGCCCCTTTTTTTACCTTTGACCTCTAAGTATGACCTTGACCTTTGAGGTACCGACCTGCCTCATGCGCACCACACATCATCTTATGGTTGTTAATATTTCTGCCAAGTAATTTTAAAATCCATCTGAAAATAAGAAAGTTATTGACCGGACACGATTTTTCCATACATATGTACATACCGACAAACTTCCAAGGGAGATAATTCAAAAAGTATAAATGCGAGTGTTATAGTTCTTGCGCACTGCATGTCGCCTAAGGCTGATTAATATTTATACGAAGTTTCGTGAAGATACCTCTAACGGTTTTCAAGTTATAGAGCGGACACCAATGTGTGACAGACAGACAGATGGACAGACAGACAGACAGACGCCCGGGGGGAAAACAATATGTCTCTCCGAAAAAAAAATTTTCGGGGAAGACATAAATATTATGCACTGCTCCACATCATGGTGTCACTATTTATAAAGTCTCAGCTTGGTCTGACATAAACTATAGGAGTTAGCCAGAAAAAAAACAATTACAAAATATTCAAAGGGACGTTACTCTTCTAATATCTGACAGACTGTAACCCAGAAACAATATGCGCTGCTCCACATCATGGTGCAACTACTTACAAAGTTTTAGCTGTATATTATGTAAGCAATTGGAGGAGTTAGCCCGAAATGAAATGTTTACAGACTTTTTCAAAAATATTTAGAGAACTGCAACTGAGAACTAATATGCACTGCTCCATATCATATTCTTACTATAAATGAAGTTTCAGCTTTATTGGAAGTAAACTGAAGAAGGAGTTAGCCGGAAAACAAAAAGTTTACAAAAAAAATTCAAAGGGTCATAACTCTGTTAATATTTAGTGGACTGCAACCTCCAAACAATATGGGCTCCTCATCAGCATGGTATATCTATAAATCCGATGAAATCTATAGGAGGATTTAGCTGGAAAAGTAATAATTACAGATATTTTCATAGGGCATAACTTTAATATTTGGTGGACCGTAACCTTGAAACAATATGCCTTGCTACACATCATGGTCTAACTATATATCAAGTTTCAGCTTTATCTGATATAAACTGTATAGGGAAGATTTAGCCGGAAACCAAATGTTTACAGAAATTTTCAAAGGGGCATAGCTTGATATTAATATTTGGTGAACTGTAACCTTGAAACAATATGTGCTGCTCCACATCATGATCTGACTATATATTACGTTTCAGTTTGATTGGAAGTAAAATGTAGTAGGAGTTATCTGGAAACTTAAAGTTTACAGAAGGATGGACAGACAGATGGATGGAAGGAAGGACAGATGCAGAGAGGCATGACATAAAACAACCGTTTTTCAAACCTCCTTATGAAAATGATTAAATAGAAGATCTTACATGAGTGTTTATGTATTATTGAATTTATTAAACGAGTTGAGAAAAAGGGATAAAATGCAAGGCTGTGCCGAGCATTTTATCACTTTTCCTCAACTCGTTTTATAAATGCAATAAGACATGAGCACGAATGTAAGAATCTATTTATCATATGACATTTATACGCATTTTATGCATGATCGTTTTACAAAATTGTCAATTTTCCGCCATTAGTATATGCGATGTTGCTAAAGACGTCGCACATGTAACGTTACGGGGGTATATAACTAATTTGCATATTTAATCCACTAGTGGATATCAAATTTATTACATGGCGTTTTAACATTCTCAGACGGGAGAACATATGATAAATTCATTTTGATGCTGTTGGTAAGAACAATAATCAAACATCTTTTCCAGTGTAGACAGAGAAATCCAGAGCCTAGGGTCAACAGATTGTCACAGATAATGTCAAAAACTCAGTTACCAAGTTTCCGTTATTAACTGTGGGTCCAAGAGTTTCTTTCTGCACCAAAAATGGATGATGAGTCAGTGTTCGAGTTTTATGTCCCACCAACAACTAAGGTCATATGAGACGGGTCCTCGGTTTAACGACTCATCTGAAAATCTGGAGAAGCTCGGGATTGATCCTGCGATCCCTGGTTCACAAGGCGAGTAGCGTAGCCACTACACCACGGCGGCTTCTAGAAATGAATGATAGATTAGATTAAACATGTTTAATTGCAAAACACAAAGTATTGGACGTAAGTTAAGACTTGTCCAATGAATACTCCAACACATGCTGGTTACTTCAGGTTATGTGCATGTTTGGAGTTTAAAAGCCCGGTCAACACCATACAGATCATGCTATCCCAGCAATTCACAGGTGTCCAGGGCAGCCCTAGACTCAGATCATTACATTTAGCTTTTAACCAGTACAATGCATAGACCAATACTTTCACCAGTAACCATCCTTCTTGTATTTTGTGATGGGGCAAAATGGCTGGAGAAAATACTTCATCACTGTCCTAAGCCTCGATGAATTAATGCTAGTAGACCAAGGGATGAAACCCACAGTCCTATCGCAAGTCAGAAGCACATCCAAATAAGCTTTGGGGCCTGGGAGACAGATTTTGGTCCGAACTTTTTTTCAGGTAATCCTAGTTCTATTTCTGTATGCTACAACCACCACAATTTTAAACTGTTATCAACAATATTGTCATTATCATTGTTTTCAATGTCTGAATCATCACTGTCGTAGATATCTGGAAAATGACGACGTCCAGAAGATGTTGCTATCAGTGGCAATGATGGATGAAGACTGAAAAAACAAAACAAACATCATAGCTCCAGATAACGAGGGAGCGACAAGGATAATTATGAGATATTTTTCCTTACTCTTGATATAACCATATACACTAGAATTCGGCTATTAAGACCATCTAAAATTTAGATTGAATATGCTTTTAAATGCTTTAATATTGAGAAGATTTCAATTTTTCTTTCTTTGTAATTTCAACAATAAGTATCTCCTAATAAGAGAGCACCTTTGGGACTGTTCAAAAGTGGTCTTAAAGACCATTTTGAACAGTCCCAAAAGTGGTCATACAAGAGGGCCCAGAGGGCCCTGGTTCGCTCACCTGTGTATCACTGTCTCGAGTACATTCTATTTTTGGCTCTTGTGGCCATCTTGTTCATCAGCAGAGTGATTTTAGCTTATTTGGTAGGGAGTAACCTAGGCAACATTCCTGGGAACTTTGAATCAAATTGGCCTTAGGATTTAGGGGGAGTTTCCGTTTGAATCAAATTTACAATATTTTTCTATTTTTACCTCCGGTGGCCATTTTGTTCATCCGAGTGGGAGTGTTTTAGCCTTTTTGGTAGAGGATAATCTAAGCAACATTATAGCAAGGAACCTAAATGCTAAATATGAAGGCTGTATCTCAAATGCTTTAAAAGTTATGACAAAGTAGGTCAAGGTCATGGGTCAAAAATTTTGAATGGCTGAGAAAACCTTGTCACAAGGAACATGCATGCCAAATATGAAGGCTCTATCTCATATGGTTCAAAAGGTATGATAAAGTAGGTCACAGGTCAATGTCACAGGTCAAATCTTTGAGTGGGAAGCTCTTGTCAGAAGGAACCTACATGCCAAATATGAAGGCTCTATCTCAAACTGTTCAAAAGTTATGACAAAACAACCTACTGATCTACTTTTTGATTTGACATGACCCATATTCAAACTTAACTGAGATATTGTCCATATGGTCATTCTGAGCAAGTTTTATGATGATTTGACTGACACTGTGGCCTCTTAGAGTGTTCAAAATGTTTTTCTATGATTTGACCTGCTGACCTACTTTTTGACCCGGCATGTCCCATATTCAAACTTGACCCAGATATTGTCAAGATGATAATTCTGAGCAACTTTGATGATGATCGGACCAAAACTTGGGCCTCTAGTGTGTACAAATAGTTTTTCAACAATCTGACCTACTGACCTACATATTGACCAGACATGACCCATATTCGAAATTAACCGAGATATTGTCAAATGATCATTTTGAGCAAGTTTGAGGATGATCAGACCAAAACTGTAGCCGCCAGCGTGTTCAGAGGGGTTTTCTATGATTTGACCTACTGACCTACTTTTTGACCCAACCAGACCCATATTTGAACTTGACTGAGATATTGTCAAGATGATCATTCTGGGCAAGTTTGATGATGATCGGACCAAAACTGTGGCCTCTAGTGTGTTCACAAGCTTTTTCTATGATTTGACCTACTGACCTACTTTTTGACCCGACATGACCCTTATTCAAACTTGACCGAGATATTGTCAAAATGATCAGTCTGGGCAAGCCTGATGATGATCGGACCAAAACTGTGGCCTCTAGTGTGTTCACAAGGTTTTTCTATGATTTGACCTACTGACCTACTTTTTGACCCGACATGACCCGTATTCAAACGTGACCGAGATATTGTCAAGATGATCATTCTTGGCAGGTTTGATAATGATTGGACCAAAACTGCGGCCTCTAGTGTATTCACAAGGTTTTTCTATGATTTGACCTACTGACCCAGCATGACTCATATTCGAATGCGACCAAGATATTATTAAGATGATCATTCTGAGCAAGTTTGATGGTGATTGGACATTAATTGTGGCCTCTAGTGTGTTCAGAAGGTTTTTCTATGATTTGACCCACTGACCTACTTTTTGACCCGACAACACCCATATTCGAACTTGACTGAGATATTGTCAAGATGATCATTCTGGGCAAGTTTGATGATGATCGGACCAAAACTTTGGCCTCCCGTATCTTCACAAGTTTTTTTTCTGATTTGACCTACTGACCTACTTTTTGACCCGACATGACACATATTCGAACTTGACCGAGATTTTGTGGTGGCACAAATTGTGTGCAAGTTTAGTTAAAATTAAATCATAAATGAAACTTCTATCATGCAGACAAGACCAAAATAGGCAATTTTTGCCCTTTCAGGGGCCGTAACTCCGTAACACATGATGGGATATGGCAGGTTCAAGAAAGGAACCCAGATCTCATGGTGGTACAAGTTGTGTGCAAGTCTGGTTAAAATCAAATAAAAAATGAAGATGCTATCGTGCGGACAAGACCAAAATAGGCAATTTTTGCCGTTTCAGGGGCCGTAACTCCGTAACACATGATGGGATATGGCAGGTTCAAGAAAGGAACCTAGATCTCATGGTGGTACAAGTTGTGTGCAAGTCTGGTTAAAATCAAATCATAAATGAAGATGCTATCATGCGGACAAGAAATTGTTTACGCAGGCACGGACGCACGCACGCACGCACGCACTGACGACAGACAAAATGTGATCACAAAAGCTCACCTTGTCACTACGTGACTGGTGAGCTAAAAATAGGAATCTTACCGTATATCTATATATCTCTTTTCGGTACTTGTTAGAAATGCTTCACTGTTAGAAACGCCTCATTGAGGTGATTCTAACAAATACCTCCAACGTATGTTTTAATGGACAGCATGAATATAGGTCAAGCCTAATTTCTAATTCACTGATATAGTATTACTGTCTCTGTCAGTGTGTGTCAAGATTCAACTAATAAATTTTAATGACCCAAAATGAAAACAAATGATTCATATAAATATTGCACTGCCCAAAGCTGTTTGAGAATGCACTAGAATCAGACTATTGATCAGAAAGTTGTTAAAAGATTTTTTGATACTGGATTTTTTTTCTTTTGTTTTGTTTTTGCAGGCTGATATCGGTGTACAGCACCTCTTTTTATTTAGGTTGTGCAGCCTTTTATTTCCTTTGATTTGGCGTGTACAACACATTTTTATTTGGGGAGGGGGCTTAGTCCAAATAAGAATTCCTATTTGGCTAGGCAGATTGTGGATCTGGCTAAGCTGGTTAGACCAAATAGGTTTTTACGACTTTTCATATTTATCACATCCCGGATAATTTGGCTTGGTATTTTTTACTTTTGCACCGAAACAAAACTAGTTCCGGTTTCGCGGCGGATTGACATTAAGGTAAACAATTAAGTTTAAATGTGATTCTTGATGATATTGCCCAACAGAGGAGACTTTCCCAGACACCACTTTATATTTATTGCCCTTCAGTAACCAAAGAGTCACCAGAAAACCAACAATAATGAGCCATTTTGCATTTGACCTCCTTTTTGGAGTATGTTGCATGTTGCTGGCAACAAGACTTGCATCTCTTCTTAGTTGCAGTGGACAGGACCTACAGGAAATCCCAGTTAACTTCTACCCAGTTTATGCGGACACACATGGTACAACAGCAATCGACCGTAACTTTGCATTTCATTTGCCCCATGTTTGTACAATATCAATCTTAAAAAAATCTCTAAGAATGAAGGGGTTTCCTGGTTCAAATAAACTTTTCTACTTGTATATATTTACAGTTGTTATAGGTAATGCTTGGGATGTTGAATCAAATCCTGGTCCAGACTCCCGAAATGACAGTTCACACTTCCCTTGTGGACTTTGTCAAAAAAGTGTTGGTTGGGAAGACCGGGGAATTTGTTGCGACACCTGCAATGTCTGGTATCACATAGGATGTCAAGGCATGTCATCAACTATGTATAGTTTTTACAACAGATCATTGAATAAAAATGTTGCATGGGAGTGTTTGAAATGTGGAATGCCAAACTTTTCCACATCTCTGTTTGACACCTCATCTTCTATAGACACCTACAACCACTTTGAACCTTCATCTACCCTATCCGAGCCTGATAGTCCGATACCAGACAACATCGGCCCACCCACGGCAGCTTCATCGCCCATTGTGCAGCAGTCAAAAGAAGCTAAACGAAAGACCAAAAAGGCGGTCCTTAACCATCCCCTCAGAATATTGATCATGAATTGTCAGTCAATAAAGAATAAAAGGGCTGAACTTCATACAATTATCGACTCGGCGAAACCAGACATCATTTTGGGCAATGAGTCTTGGTTAACCCCAGAAATTAAAAACTCGGAAATTTTCCCTGAATCCTTTGAGGCCATCCGGAAAGACAGAGTTGGGGATGCACATGGAGGTGTCTTCGTGGCTTTCAAGCGAGACCTACTCTGTACAGAAACTCCGGAGTTGGACACCAACTGTGAACTAGTTTGGTGTAAATTGAACATCGTTGGATGTAGGACTTTGTACCTTGGATCTTTTTATCGCCCACCAGATCAGATTGACCCAGAATATCTTGAGGCCTTTAATTCATCTTTGTCTAGGATAATGTCAAATGCAAATGCCCATATTTTGGTTGGCGGAGACTTTAATTGTGGTGACATTGAATGGTGCAGCATGCAGGTGCCCCATGGGGTGCCTAAAAGGCAGACACAGCAACAACTTTTGGACATAATAAAAGAACACTGCCTGGCCCAAGTTGTTAACATACCCACCCGGCAAGAAAAGACCCTTGATTTATTGTTTACAAATTCTCCATCCCCAGTAAGCCGAGTTAAGGGGATGCCCCCGATTGGCAAAGCTGATCATGACATAGTCCTTGTTGAGTATGACATAAAAGCTAAACGAATCAGACAAGTCCCGCGTAAAGTTTTTCTCTACAAACGTGCGGATATGGATGGTCTGCGAGACCATATGGCGCGATTTAAGGATTCGTTCCTTTCCTCTGACCTCTCACACATGTCAGTTAATGACCTGTGGGTCAGTTTTAAGTCCGAATTAACCACGGCAATGGAAAGGTTTATACCAACTAAAATGACCAAAACAAAATATAGGGCACCATGGATCGATAACACGATCAAGCATCTCATCAGAAGACGGAATAGAATGTATTTTCGTGCTCGCAAGTCTAGCAGCCCTGACGTTAAGAACCATTACAAACGGTTCAGAGCACATGTGCAAAAGGTTATAAGAGATGCATATTGGAAGCATGTTTCCAGCATCTTTACCTTTGAAGATGACAATATAGATCCCGCTAGTCCCCAAAAGAATGGTAAAGTTAAAAAGTTTTGGTCATTCGTAAAGTCCCTGAAAAAGGATGCGTTTGGGATCACTTCGCTAAGGGAAAATGGAATTCTAAAAACAGATGCGCGCGATAAGGCTAATATTTGCAATAAACAGTTTCAATCAGCATTTACGCGTGAAACTGATGGTGAGCTACCATCTAAAGGTGCAAGTTCGTTCCCCTCTATGGGGGACATAACAGTTGACCCCAATGGGGTCGCTAAACTGTTAGGTAAGCTCAAGATACATAAGGCATCTGGGCCCGATGACCTGAATGCCAGGGTACTTAAGGAATGTAGTGCTGAAATATCTCCTGTATTGGCCTTTATCTTCAATCAATCACTTGCCCAGGGCACTGTACCAGATGACTGGCGACAAGCAAATGTAACCCCGGTCTATAAAAAAGGGGAAAAATATGATGCAGCAAATTATAGACCAGTGTCGCTAACATGCATCTGTTGCAAAACCTTGGAGCATATATTAGTAAGCAACATCAACAAGCACTTAGCCTTTGAGAGCATTCTTGCTGACTGTCAACATGGTTTCCGGAGTCAAAGGTCTTGCGAAACGCAGCTTGTTCAATTTTACCATGACATTGTGAGCAATCTGGATGGGGCCATAAATCGTGGCCACAAACAGACTGACTTGATCATCATGGACTTTGCTAAGGCCTTTGACAAGGTACCTCACAGAAGGCTATTACATAAACTGGAGTACTATGGGATAAGAGGATCCACGCATAGGTGGATTAGCTCATGGCTCTCTGGGCGCTCACAACAAGTTGTACTTGATGGCCAAGCGTCTGATCCAGTCCCTGTTTTATCTGGAGTCCCCCAAGGTTCGGTCCTTGGACCGGTCCTTTTCTTGGTTTTCATTAATGATCTCCCCGACAATATCAGGTCATCGGTCCGTTTGTTTGCTGACGATTGTGTCCTGTACAGGAACATATATTCTCCTTCTGACTGTCTTATTTTACAAGATGACCTGGATCAACTTGCACAGTGGGAGGCCGATTGGCAAATGAAGTTCAATGTGGCCAAATGTCACTCAATGAGAGTGTCACGACACCCTCCGGACAAGCAAATTAAGTTTGACTATACTCTTCACCAGCAAGTTTTGGAGCACGTTCAATCCGCCAAATATCTTGGTATCACCATCACTGACGATCTTGATTGGGGTCAACATATCTCAGAGATTACATCTAAAGCAACTAGGACTTTGGGATTCCTTAGACGGAACTTGGCTTTTGCACCTAGGCAGACAAAGGATGTTGCATATAAAACATTGGTTCGCCCTCAGCTCGAATATGCATCACCCATTTGGCACCCCTATGTTAAAACTCAGACTCAGCAGGTGGAGAAGGTGCAGAGGACAGCTGCTCGATGGACCTGTAGGCGATGGCGAAATAGAAGTAGCGTCGGTGACATGCTTAATGAGCTAGAGTGGCCGTCCCTGGAGGCCCGTCGTGAGCAGTCCTCTTTAACCTTCTTCTACAAGATACACTCTGATTCAGTGTCTATTGATAAAGATAGGTACTTGACCCCTGTAACACTGTCGACCCAAACAAGGGCATCAAAATTAAACGACTCACAATATCGTAGATACCAGTCCTATAGTGATGCCCTGAAGAACTCGTTTTTTCCTAGAACTATTCCCCAATGGAATAGTCTTCCCTCCTCTGCGGTGAATGCCAAGTCCGCAGATGAGTTCAAAGCCCGCACAGTGTAAGATTGGGTCTCAGAGGTATGCGTTTTAGGATACCTCTGTTATGCAGATTGTAAATAGTTTTAAGGACGCATCCAGTGCCTCTCTTTTTTTTTTTTTTTCAGCTAAATTCTAAATTTAGCCACCCAATCAACTGAGGTAATGGCCAGATATGACCGACTCAGTATAAGAAGATAGATAGATAGATAGGAATCTTGGTTTAATGGTATCAGACCGGATTTGAATATTGATTATTTGGCTTCAAAAACAATTTTTATTGCTCATAGATTAACTAGATGATAATAACAAGTACTTGCTGCACACATTTTTGTCTTTAATAATGTGTTGTTTAAACCACCCTGGACATGCTAAACTGATCATCTGTCTGATTCAAATATGTGTGAAAAACAAAGAAAGACCATTTTTATACTGACATTGTGTAATAACAAAAGTTGAAAGAAAATCTCAAAATTGTTTATGTACTAAAGTTTAATCACTTCTGACAACTGGTCTCCTATGGATTCTTCTTCATTATTAAGTATCTTAGAGTTCAGTAAACAAGAAAAAATGAAACATTAAAAAATGTGGAGTAATAGGAAAAAATCTATGAGCTTTTGGATAAGTACTGTTCCACTCATGTGGGGTTTGGAGGGGTGTTCATTACACAGGCCTGTTAATATGGTGTATGTCATGGTACAATATGTTTTCCATATCATGATCTGACTATCTGAATTAAGATTTGCCAATTCTATTGTTACCAATTCTATGCCCTGAAGTCCCAATTAACCACCTCCTTTATACTGGGAAAATACATGTAAGCTGGGGATCATGATTAGTTTTCTTATTTCTGCTCTAAAAATGAAAAGAAAGGGAGAAATATTATTATTGTGTCTTATTGTGTACATAATAACAATAGTTGATGACAAAAAGATAACTTGTTTAATGACATTGTTCTTATAAATTGAATTTGCTCTTATAAAATTGATAAATCATATCTTATTTGTCTTTTAAAAAATGAGACGAACCTTAAAATATTTTGTTTTCTGTCACCCTACAGACCCAGTTAAACATAACTACCTGCCAAAACGATTTTATGACTGTTCATGAAAAAGAATTCATAAAATTTGTTTCTTTTTTCTCAGAAGGAAATTTTGTATTCCTCTTGCTTCCTACAACACCATACAACAAACAAATTACTTTTAAGGATGGCCACAGGGCTACCGACATCTTAAGAGATGTATCCAGCCATACATTATTCATAGAGCAACAAGATTGCTATTTGGCCTAACCAGCTTAGCCAGATCCAGAATCTGCCTAGCCAAATAGGAATTCTTATTTGGACTAATTATAATTTAGCCAGATCCGGAATCTGGCTAAATTCCTATTTGGACTACGACATGTATATTATGAGGTCAATCATGGGGTCACATGGAACTAACAATCCATGTATGACATTTCTCCTTCAAATAGTATTCAAGATAATAGGCAAAATCACTGAACCATGAAATATAGGTCACACTGACCTAGATATATTTTGAGGTCACATGGCTCTAATATCCCAGGAATGACATTTCTCCAACAAACAGTCTTCACGATATAAGGCAAAATCACTGGACCGTGAAAAGTAGGTCACCACGACCTTCACCCTTTTACATTTGAACCAATGTCACATAGTTGACTGATGTATAACCAAATGTGTCTATAACTTGTTAGCATAATGGAAATGTATATAACAAATTACAAACTTGAAAGGTGTCCTAGATTTTTACCCTTAGCCCCACACCATCCCGCCTCCCAGGCATGAACCCAGGGGTGTGTATTGGAATCTCAGAAGACACTCCAAGGTGTCCAAGGTGTAAAATATGAATGCTTTGTGATGAATGCCTGTTGAGATATAAGCATTTCAAAATTTTTTAACACAGTTTTACAGAGGTGTTCTAGATTTTGACCCCTAGCCCCAACCCGGGACATGAACCCAGGGGTCTATTGTCTTTGAACGTCAGAAGACCCTCCCAGGTACTTAGGTTCCAAATATGAGTGCTCTGTGATGAGTGACAGCTGAGATATAAGCATTTGAAAAACTTTGCAGTGTGATGGGAACGCACATGCACACCCAAACGCCCACAACCGAGGTGACAACAATAGCACTCCATGTACTTCGTACAGGCGAGCTAACAAATGCTGTGGGCATTTGTTTTAGAATCACCAGAATCGCCTTGCCAAGGCTAACAAATGCCATTTGTTTCTTGAAAATATTAACCCTTATCTTGCTGTTCACGACAACCACTATCTTTGCAAACAGTGTAGATCCAGATCAGATGGCTTCTGAAGAAGCCATCTGATCAGGATCTACACTGTTTGGCATTCAGTTTATGAGTTTGTAGCAATAAGTTACATCAAGTAATTTGATTGGTTGGTAGACAGAAATGGGTGTGGCTTAAATGAATATTCAGCAAGATAAGGGTTAAATGATTATAATATTCTTGAATATCTATATAAAAATCTCATCTTGAGCTAAGGATTTGTTTCATTGAAATTGTTGTTGTAACAAGCTTTGTCATTATATCGAATGTTGGTATAAAGAAGGTTGACTGTACACCACTATCAGTGCAACAGCCTTATGCTTTATTTGTATGGTTGATTTGATGTTTAACGTCCCCGTCAACTATGTAAAGATCCTTTTGGAAACGTTGCTTCCAATTTTGTGGGACTTTTACCCGACATAGAGATGAAATGACATCTCAAGCCAGCCGCCCAATGAAACCAATAGGGTTCATAAGCATGGATGGGCCGACTCGCACTGCTTTGCCTGGACAGGCTTAGATCCTCTAAGCGGTTTACCAGTACTCGTGTGTGGTTGGTTTCAGCTCTGCATGGAAGCATCATGCTGCCCATCTATTTCTTCAAGCCATGACGGGCGGGACCGTGAGAGGGTTGACTGTACACCACTATCAGTGTAATAGCCCCATGCTATAGCATCCTTACCTCACTCCATTAACAGTGTCCTTGTGAGCAGGAAAAATCTTGGTAGGTTTCAGCACTGGGTCAGAGTCTGGTAGTAACATTGACGGTGGTTGCTGTGTGTCCCAGACTAACAGAGAACTATCATGGGACCCGGAAACAATGTATCTACCATCCCTGGAAGTAAGGAAAATGTTAAATGTCAGCACCCAACTGCTATAAGCACTGATAGCATTAACAAAAGTTGATCAAATTTTTTGGGGGCAAAAATACCACAATTTTAGGTATTGTATTTGCTAGAACAGTTAACAATTCGACCACTAACGAGCTCATTAAACTAACGAGGCTTTTAACAACTGGACCCTGGCCCTCAACAACAGTGTTATAAAGAGGTTGTGGTGTTTCATCATGCCCACAGTAAACTTTTTCCGCCTTTGTTTTATTTTTAACCAAAATATTCTAAGTCATTGATCTAGAGTTTAACCCTTTTTGTACCAAATGGAATTTTCCTCCTTATATATAGCAGGAGTTCATTTCAAAATTTAGGGGTGTCAGCTTGTTTTTCCATCAAAATTTATTTGGAAAATGACTACTTTAAGCAAACAGTTGAGGCCCTGATCAGACTCCGCATTCTGCGGCGTCTGATCTGGGCCTGCACTGTTTGCCAACTAAATGGGTTAATGGCCCTGTCTACACTTTAGGCAATATTGAGCAGGAGAGTTTACCTAACCACACTTTTCCTGTGCAGGCTTGTACATATACTGCTAACTTATGCAGAGCATAGACTTTTACCAGAGACTGACAATTGCCCAACTTGAGTCAGCAGAAGACAAGGAATGACTGTAGAAAGGATTACATGCCCAATCTCCATGAATGACACTGGCAGATCGGGCAGATTTGGAATCTGCAGCCTCCTGATTATCATTTAGAAGCTACTGACACCAACATTTTTCTATGTTATGGCATTGACCTTTAACCCTTTTTGTACCAAATGGAATCTTTCCACCTTAATATAGCACAAATCCAAAACTAGAGAAAGAGACCAGTGGGTCATGTATACCCCCGGCCAGCGCCATACTCTGATATAGCTTTCAAGCTTGTATGTAATATGAATGAAGATGTCAAGAAGCTATAAGAATCTATAAATGTGCTTGTAAAAGCTAAACTAAACATAAAATTTCTAAATGGACCAAGGGAGTGAGGGCATCAAAGTTTCTGAAGGAGTGGGGGTATCAATGTTACTGAAGCAGCAGGGTGGGTTATGCATCAATGAAATCTTTGGACTGGTATGCAACATTGATGCAAGTATGAATTGAATTTGTCTTAGATAGAGTTTAGAACATACAGGCATCTATAAACTTTGTCATAAAACTTTGACCAAATGTAAAATTTCTTAGTCCATGATCTTGAGGTCCAGGTCCCTATGGGTGGGGGAAGGGACATACATCACAAAATGTTGTGACTGGTACATTGATGCAAGTATCAACTGAATTTATCTATAAACTTTGTCATAAAACTTTTACCGATTGTAGAATTTCAAAGTCTGTGTCCTTGACCTCAAGCCACTGTGTGTGTGTGTGTGTGTGTGTGTGGGGGGGGGGGGGGGGGGGCATGCATCAATGAAATCTTAAGACCAGTATGTAACTTCAGTGTAAGTATAAACTAAATCTATCAAAGTGTTCAGAAGATACAATCTCCTAGAAACTTTGATGCAAAACTTTAACCAAATGTAAAATTTCTGTCTGTGACCTTGACATCAAGGTCACTGTGGGGGGGGGGGGGGGGGGGGGGGTTGGGGGGGGACATGCATCAATGAAATCTTTAGACCAGTATGTAACTTCAGTGTAAGTATCAACTAAATCTATCAAAGGGTTCACAAGATACAATCTCCTAGAAACTTTGACACAAAACTTTAACCAAAATGTTAACGGATGGACGGACGGAAGGATGCACGGACGGACACACGGATGGACGAACTGCAAGATGAAAACTATATACCCCAATAGTACACTTCGTATACCGGGGTATAATTAACGGATGTTATGTTTTCAAATTTCATTTGGAAAACGGCTGAACTTTTTGCAAACAGTGTAGACCCTGATCAGAAGCAGCATTATGCAGCTTCTGATCTGGGCTTGCACTGTTTGCCAATTACCTGTTTTGGGGTTTCAAGTATAAAATGGGTTTAACTAAATCCTCAACATTTTTGACAAACTGTGATAAAGAAGTATTGAGCCATGTTGCAGCTTAATGTCACATCTAAAAATCCATTCTTTTTATTTGATTTTATGGTCCTTGCAATATTATATCCCTTACATTGGGCTAATTGTTAATCAGGGATGGGCAATACATGGAATGGCACCTGAAATTTCATTGCAGTACCTGGCTTTGAGTTTGAGTTTTATGTCTCACCAACAACTAAGGTCATATGGAGATGGAACCTCAATTTAAAGACTCATCCGAAAATCTGGAGAAGCCGGGATAGATCCCATGATCCCTGGTTTGGAAGGCAAGTAGCTTATCCACTACACCATGGGGCTTCTCTGCAGTACTTGGTATCTCACATTATATGAGTTAGGCTTTACTCATAGTGGTAAGAGACTGGATGTTTAAGAGTCAGCCCTGTAAGCCACTACATCACAGAGACACATTAAAACATAAATACTACTTACAAAGTTTGATCAAAATAAATTCTCTGGTTTGTTTCCACTCTTCTTATCAAGGTAAACAGGATCTGTCCGGGGTTTCTCATATCCCAGCACAGGATTTCTGGATCCTAAAGAAGAAAAGTGCAATGACTCAAGACCCAGTAATATGACATTTCTGTTAACTACACATTAAACCATAACGATAACACACAAATGCGACATAGTGCATTTTTTCACATCTCCAAAATGGCTACTTTTCTGATGAAAATCTATGACACTTTTCTCATTTTTACTGCAAACATAGGTTGTGGTTGCTCGTTAGAACTGCCTCATTGAGGCAGTTCTAATGAGTACCCACACCCTATGTCTTGGAGCCAAATAAGCAAAAATAATTTATACCCCTGTAAACACCAGTTTTCTCAGTATAAAGTGTGGTTTAGGGGTTGTTCATTTCACAGACTTGTTCACATGAAGGACGCAAGACTAAGTAAAATGGAATTTCCATAACCAAAACAAAAACCTCTTTATCATATGGGCCCCGTCAAGCGATTTTGGTACTTATCGCCTATGCGAGCAGCGAAGGTTCAGGTGAGCCTGCGCATCCGCGCAGTCTCGCCAGAACCTTCGCTGCTCGCTCATACAAGAAGTGAATCAAGAGGAACCTTCAGACAGAAAGCCATATCCCTGGCCCTGTGAATGGCTGGGCATGCGCATTTAAAATATGTCATGACAGAATGCTTGAAGACACAAATTTGCTTGGCGGGGCTCATATAATGTTGCTGTTTTTAAGTGGATAATGTCTTGTCATAAAAATCATATGAGCCCCGCCAAGCGAATTTGTGTCTTCGAGCATTCCGTCATGACAAATTTTAACTGCGCATGCCCAGCCATTCAGAGGGGCCAGGGATATTGCTTTCTGTCTGAAGGTTCCTCTTGATTCACTGCTTGTATGAGCGAGCAGCGAAGGTTCTGGCGAGACTGCGCGGATGCGCAGGCTCGCCTGAACCTTCGCTGCTCGCATAGGTGATAAGTACCAAAATCGCTTGACGGGGCCCATATAACCATACCTATAACTAGAGTTGTCAGTTGTGTTACGCACTCTTTCACCTCACAAGGACTGCATGTGCAAAGTTTCAGCTCAATCTGTGAAGACTTAAGTAGTGGAGGTAGTGTGCGTCACAAGATATTTTAGCGCATTTTTGTGAAAATCATGGGCCATAACTCCAAAACCCTTCATCCGAGCACAATGTATTTTGTGTTAGGAACATCTACATATCATTGCAAGTGCATATGCAGAAATTTAACAAAACTGTCGAAGGAATGTGAAAGTAGTTCGCATCACAAGGTTTAAGAATGCTTTTTTGAGAAAATAAAGGGCCGTAACTCCTTTGCAGATGATTGGATTAACGTGAAAATTGTGTTAGGCACCCCTTTACCTCACAAGGAATGCATGTGCAAAGTTGCAGCTCAAACGGTGAAGAAATGTGGAAGTAGTTAGAGTCAGAAGATTCTTGAACGCATTTTTCAGAAAATTAAGGGCCGTAACTCCGTCACAGATCATAGGATCAACTTGAAAATTGTGTCAGGCACCCTTCACATCACAAGGAATGCATGTGCAATTTTTCAGCTGAATCAGTGAAGAAATGTTGAAGTAGTTCGCATCACAAGGTTTTTAGCATATTTTTTAGAAAATAAAGGGGCCGTAACTCCTTTGAAAATGATAGGACCAACGTGAAAATTGTGTTAGGCATCCTTTCACCTCACAAGGAATGCATGTGCAAAGTTTCAGCTCAATTGTTGGAGAAATGTGGAAGTAGATCGCATCACAAAAAAGTGCGGACTTACACACAAACCCACAAACGCACAAGCAGACAGTGCAAAAACTATATGCCCTCCTACAGGGGCATAAAAATGTAGACAGACAGATGGATGGACAGACAGACAGGGTGATTACTATAGGGCAACCCGCAATTAAATTTGTGGGACCTAATAACATAAGGTTACTAGGGCATAACGTTTTCTTTTCAACTTCTTCAGCAATAAAATCTGATTTTAAATCGTTATATGATAAACAGAATCTTACACTCGTGGTCATTTCATATAAAATTTATAAAACTCGCCAAAGGCTCATTTCAATAAATTTCATATTAAACGACCACTCATGTAAGATACTCTATTTACCAAGCTTGGTATCTCACTTGTGACCCGAGAGAGGCTGGAACCCACAGCCATCGCAGACCAAATGATTTAGAATGCTAAACCAAAAATATGACTTTCTTCTGGACCAGCAAAGACTCTGATCAGAGTTTTTTCTGCTCACACAAACCTTCTATAGCCTCAGGAACAAAGAGAGGTAATTCTAATGTCTGAATACCATAAAAAGAAAAACACCAAATGGCATTATGGACCGGTTTTTTCAGGGTTAACCAAAAGGTAAACCGGGACGCGGGCTCCTGGCTGGCTGCCCGCCCACCCACCCACCCAGCCGGACATCAATATTCTAAGGGAGGGAATTTAACCTTGAAAAGTCTGCCCGAAAAGATCCTAAATATTGCTCCTTCAGGGGCAGTCTGATCTGGTTCTTCACTGTTTGCTTAGACCTATCTCTCCCAATACTTAGGATCATTATGGTTCACACAAATAAATAGAGGATCTTACAGAGTGCTCATGTATTATTGAATTTATTAAACTCGTTGAGGAAAAGGGATAAAATGCGAGGCTTTAATACATGAGAATAAATGCAAGATTCTATTTATCATATGACATTTAAAACGCGTTTTATTCACATTTGTTTACAAAATGTAAACATTCCACCATAAGCAAACGCAACGTCGTTAAGGACGCCGTACATGTAACGTAACAGGAAGTATCTACCTAATTTGCATATTTAATCCACTAGTGGATTATCGAAAATATTACATGGCGTTATTACACTCTCAGGCGCAACATTGTATGATAAATATATTTTCACGATGCAAGATACATGTCAACTTTGTCTTGCCCAACCCCCCCCCCCCCCCCCCCCCCACACTGGAGCTATCAGAAGAACTCCCTAGAGAATGTAGAACAATATCATGAAAACATGCCTATATAGTTTGACCCCCTTGAAGCCCACTTTTATACAGTAAAACTGGGGTTTCCGGGGATATACCTTATTTTTCTTATTTCTGCTCTAAAATAAAGATTGTGGGTACTCGTAAGTGCACACAATCTATATTTTGAGCAGAAAAAAGAAAAATATCACAATTTTTCATCTGAAAATTTGCGTTTTTAAGGCGGTAAAGTTAACAATGTATTAGTATAGGCGTGTTTTCGTAATGAAGTTCAAATCAGCCATAGTATAATCTTGTGCCTAGTTGTTCAAAGCGTAGTGAGCTTAACAAGCTCATTAGTTGTCAAATTGCTAACCGTTCTAGTATATCATTACGAAAACACGCCTATACAAATACATTGTAACCTTTATCGCCCAAAAAATAAAAATTTTATGATGAAAAATTGTGATATTTTTCTTATTTCTGCTCAAAATATAGATTGTGGGCACTCGTAAGAACCGCCTCATCGATTTAAAAGTGGGGTTCCAGGGGGTCAAAATTATATAGGCGTGTTTTCGTGATGTATAATATGTAATGCACTAGTGTTTCCGCTGAAAAAAAATGCGAGAAGCTTATGCATTTACAAAAGCTGCTCTCATTTGTTCAGCAAAAATAAAAGTATATTTGCCGTATCAAATTATCAATGTTTTAATGATATGCTTAACTAAAAGCATCATTAGTTTTGAAAAACCAGCACATGGTGTTTGAGTCATTGAAGTTTTTTGACCCTTATCCCACTGCATAAATTAATTTTGCCACACCCTTTTCCATTTTAACCAATCAAAAGACTTGATGTAATTTATTCGTATAAATTCACAATGGATGGCAAACAATGTAGATCCTGATCAGATGGCTTCCATTGTTTGCAAAGGTAGGGGTTGTTAAGCTTCATCTAATGGACCTCTACCAAGATTGTTCAAATTATAGCCTTTGACCAAAAATGTCCCTGCACTGGGACCCACTAGTCCCTGTTATCCTGTTAAGGGATAAAATGCTAAGCTCTCCGGGTCCATATTTCAAGTATGTTACACCACAAATCACAAACCAACTCTATCATCGCTTGGATCCATAATTGAATAATTTGTTTAAACTAAAGCATGCTATAATGAACAGTATGATAAAAAGTTGTGTTACCTTTCTACCGCCACTGTACAATTTTGTACCATCCGGAGAGAAAGACATCTGAGTTACTCCCCCTTGCTGACCTTGAAACATACAGATCATCTCCCCTTGAGGTTCATGGTAAAGAGCAACTGGAATAAAGATGAGCAAGAAAAACACCAAATGGCATTATGGACAGGTTTTTGAAACAAGAGGGCCCAGAGGGCCCTGAATTGCTCACCTGAGTATCAGTGTCTCGAGGGCATTCTTGGCCCAAGGGCTAGAATTTGAATAAACTTGGAAGCGGTCCACTAGATAAGGCTTCAGACCAAATATCAAAGACCTGGGCCTTCTTGTTTCAGAAAAGAAGATTTTTAAAGGATTTCCCTATATAAGCCTATGAAAAACCTGCAGCATAGGCATTTTTGGCGCCAGGGCTATAATTTGACCAATCTCAGCAGAGGTTCACTAGTTGAAGCTTCACACCAGATATCAAAGACCTGGGCCTTCTGGTTTCGGACAAGAAGATTTTTAAAGGTTTTTTCCTATATATGCCTATGTAAAACTAGTGGGTCCCAGTGCAGGGACATTTTTGGTCAAAGGCTATAATTTGAACAATCTTGGTAGAGGTCCATTAGATGAAGCTTCATACCAAATATCAAAGGCCAGGGCCTTGTGGTTTCAGAGAAGAAGATTTTAGATTTTCCCTATATAATCCTATGTATAACCAAAGGAACCCAGGGTGGGGGCATTTTTCGCCCTAGCAATATAATTTGAACAATCTAGGTAGGGGTCCAATAGATGAAGCTTCATACCAAATATCAAAGACCTGGGCCTTGTGATTTCAAAGAAGAAGATTTTTTAAGTTTTCGGTCAAAAAAAATCTATTTTTGGCTCCTGTGACCTAGATGTGCAATAGACCGGAACCATTTGAACAACTTTGAAAGGGGACCACCTAAGGATCATTCCTGTGAAGTTTGGTCAAAATCCGATCAGTGGTTTAGGAGGAGATGTCATTTGAAGAAAAAGTTTATGGACGCACGGACGGACGCACGCACACATGCACGGAGGACAAAAAGTGATCCCAAAAGCTCACCTCGTCACTATTAGGTGAGCTAAAAGGGTTAACCAAAAGGTAAACCGGGACGTGGACGCCTGCCCGGCCGCCCGCGCAGCCGCCCGCTAGGACATCGCTATTCTAAAGGACAGAATTTTTCCTTGAAAAAGCCGGTCCAAAATTTATGAAGGTCCAAGGGAAATTAGAGATTCAGGGTTGTACATTAACCAAAGACCGATGAACACTGGCTAGTGAAAAGCTGGTCCGATTTAGTAAGGCCAATGGCTTGCTGGTCCAAATGGTCCAATTGCAAATCTGGCACAGTTTAATATTAAAATTCATGTTCATAAGATGGGCTAATAGCATTTTCAGTTTGTTGCAGTAGTAGTATTATGTAAATAAATATTACTGTAATGAACAGAGAAAAAGCAACTTCCAGTCTATAGAAGACTTCTCTTTTAACCCTTATCTTGCTGAATATTCATTTAAGCCACACCCATTTCTGTCTATCAACCAATCTATCTATCTATCTATCTTCTGATACTGCGTCGGTCATATTTGACCATTACCGCAGGTGTATAATATGACATACACTCCAGGTTTTGCAGGATGAAAGCCTACACAGTAATCATGTAATTACGGTAGGGATCTTTAACCTGCACAGGGGATGGTTCTCCCTGCACAGGGGGCCTCCAGTTAACGTCCCGATCCGAAGGACGGTGCACTTTATATGACATTCATCCCTGCAAATGTTGCCAATGGAGCGTGTTCGGACACTGAAATTTTATCGTCGCTGCTGGGGATCGAACCCCGAACCTCTAGCATCAGAGGCAAGTGCACTAACCATTGAGCTTTCACGCTCCAATCAAATTACTTGATGTAACTTATTGCTACAAATTCATAAACTGAATGCCAAACAGTGTAGATCCGGATCAGATGGCTTCTTCAGAAGCCATCTGATCTGGATCTACACTGTTTGCAAAGATAGGGGTTGTCGTGAACAGCAAGATAAGGGTTAAGAAATGGAGACACAACCTTTTATGTGTATATAATTCAAATTCTCCAATATTATATACACTTTGAGCGATTTGATAGGTTGAAATAGAAGTTTTATATTTCGATAAATTCCATGAGCAAGAATTTAAGATCTATTTCACACAGTCAGCAACAAGTAGTATTGTAATAACATGTGGGCTTCATGCAGTTTGTGAGTGATTTGCCGGAGGTTACACATCGATGAAATCCATAAAAATGAATTTCATTCCTATACTAAACAGGAAACAATTATAGTGAAACTTCAATTCACCACATTTGCATTATTTGCTGGCTCCCAGCTTGCACATTGTCAATGTTGGAAAAACAGGTAACCAGACCCACCTGAACTTTAAAGGTCAGGGGGGTCTGGTTACCTGTTTTTCCAACACTGATAACCTTCAGACTAGGAACCAGCAGATAATGCAAATAAGGTGGATGGCTCAAACATTGATGGCTCATTTACCATGGCTGTGTTGAACTCATTTGTAAGTTTGTGAAAAAAATAAATCCCGTAACTGCAGATATTAATATATTTTGGGATAGTTTTATTTTTAGTTTGAAAATATATGTTGTAAGAAATTAGAAATGCCTAGAGAAAATTTGAATGAGTACCAGTACAGTACACCATCACGAAAACAAACCTATATAATTTTGACCCCATTGAACCCCACTTTTATATAGTAAAACTGGGGTTTCCTGGGGTATACCTTATTTTTCTTATTTCTGCTCTAAAATATAGATTGTGGGCACTCGTTAGAACCACCTCGATGAGGCGGTCTCGATGAGGCAGTTCTAAGGAGTGCCCAGAAACTATATTTGGAGCAGAAATAAGAAAAATATCACAATTTTTCAGCATAAAATGTTCATTTTTTCGGCGATAAAGGTGGCAATGTATTTGTATAGGCGTGTTTGCGTAATGCAGAGGACCCACATTAAAACGACTATTTGTTCCCTAATTTTTTACCATTATAAAGAATTTGCAGGTATAAATAATCCCATTTAAATATGCAAGTATGATAGTCATTACTGGGCCTTTACCACTTAATTACTCCAAGAAATGAAATGGGGCAATTCTAACAAATATCTATAACATTTGTTTCTTGGAGTATTAGCTTTCAAGAATCTTCCTTGAGTATGGATTCAATATAGGCTTTTCCAACTGGTGGGCTGCCCAGGTTGATCAGCACCAAGGCTAAGTCTTGATCTAAGGATTTTTTCATTGCAATCATCGTTATAAGGAGTTTTGTCATTACAACAAATGTCGGTATCAAGAGTGTGACTGTACCAATATTTAGCAGAAAATCAAAAAGATATCACTACTACGCCTTTTGACCCAAAAGTATAACTGGAGCGAGTAGTCGATGGCAAGCTATCGCAAATCCCCACCTTTCTCCCCCTGTGGGCGGAGCCAATTTTAATTTTCTCTCGCATGCTCTCATCATGTAAGGAAGCAATGTACAAAATTGTGTTTCATTCTGAAAAGCGGTTAAGGAGATAGCATGACGGACGGCTGGACAGACAGATGGATGGAGGCGTTCACAATATCCCTAATGCTTTCTTTAAAAGCATGGGGATAATTAACCATTAACATCTCCAAAATAATCTACCATAACTAGTGTTGATGGAGACATAAAGCCTCAACAAAAACAAATAATTAACCCTTACTGGCTAGAACTTCCTGTCTTGAACAAATTTTGTGTTCAAACCTTTGAAGTTTGACTGGACATAGAACCGAATCACTTACATTTTACAAGACACCTCTGAGACACAGTGAATATTCTCACACCTTCAAAATGGCTACTTTTCTGATGAAATCCTGTGATATTTTCCTTATTTATACTGCAAACATATTTGCGGGCGCTTGTTAGAATTGCCTAATTGAGGTGGTTCCAACAAGTACCCACAACCTATGTCTTGGAGCAGATATTAGAAAAATAATATATACACCATAAACCCCAGTTTATTTTATATACATATACAGTGGGGTTTAGTGTGCGAGTGTGTGTGTGGCATTTATTTCGCGGACTTGTTCATGTGATGTTAACAAACAAGACTCCATATCCATATTGCAGTTACACTTCTGGCTGCCATTACAGTCCCACCTGTATTAAGCAAGCACCTAAGGGATAACCAAAATGTGCTTGCTTAAGACAGGTGTTTGCTTAATACAGGTGAAATTTAACACATTTGCCATTTTTTGGAACTGAATGGCTGCTTGCTTAAGACAGGTTGCTTGCTTAATAGAGGTGGCCACTAAGACAGGTTTTACTGTACTTTATCACACCTATCATATCTCTAGAACAAGAGTATTTTTCAAATTAATTTTATTACAATTTCTTATTTCGTTATCGAACACTGATTGTTGGTGGGAGGCATTTTTATTGAGTGTATGTCTTGGATAAAAAAGTAACATAAATAACATAAACCCCATTATTCTTTAGATAGAGGATCTTACATGAGTGTTCATGGATAATTGAATGTATTAAATGTTGTAGAAAATGTGTTGAAGAATTGGGATAAAATGTTGAGTTCGCTGTCAGAGCATTTTTTGCCTTTTCCTCAATGAGTTTAATAAATTCAATCATACATGAGCACATATGCAAGATTCTATTTATCATATGACATTTAAAACGCTTTTTATTCACGTCTGTTTTACAAAACTGTCAATATTCTGCCATAAGTAAACACGGCGCCGTTAAGGATGTCGAACATGTAATGTTATTGGGCATGTCTAACTAATTTCCATATTTAATCCACTAGTGGATTATCAAATTTATTACTGTGTGCTAGTTCTTACGACATGAAAGCCGTAACAAAGGAAAGAAGCATAGCCTGAAAAAAATCCCGCCTATGGTGGGATTCGAACCCGGGCCGCTTGGGTGATAGTCCAGTGCTCTAACCGCTGAGCCATAGAGTCGACTCCCTGACGCAATTGTCAGAGAGTGGTTATAAACCTAGAAGCTATGCATATGATCTACCAAGGTAGATAATGGAAGGGAGGTAACACACCCCCTCTTCAAGGAAGTCATCATTTATGATGACTTGGAGCCAACTTCGGCACGAAGCCAATTCTGGCATGTGAAGTTCGATCCCGGACAAGCCCCCATCTTACGACATGAAAGCCGTAACAAAGGAAAGAAGCATAGCCTGAAAAAATCCCCGCCTATGGTGGGATTCGAACCCGGCCCGCTCGTGTGATAGTCCAGTGCTCTAACCGCTGAGCCAAAGAGTCGACTCCCTGACGCAGTTGTCAGAGAGTGGTTATAAACCTAGAAGCTATGCATATGATCTACCAAGGTAGATAATGGAAGGGATGTAACCTAGTACATTCTAAGACATGACACCATATGATCAATTTTTTTCAAACATGAAACCCTAGACATACATATTGTTGTATTTGGTCTTACAATGACATTCTCTGTACAGAGTTGTTAACATGATGGATTAAGCAAGGTTATGTGTTAAAATCTGGCATTCTCTAAAGAAATTTCTGAAAATAAATGAACCTTGACATACCAAACGTTCAAAATGGGCTCCTTCTGTATGTAATGGCGGAGATTTCATTCAGAAAATGGTTTAAACAAACACAGCTTATTTTCTTAACCCTTTTTGTACCAAGTGAAATCTTCCTCATTATATATGGCAGGAGTCCATTTCAAAATTTAGGGGTGACAGGTTGTGTTTTCTTCAAAATTTATTTGGAAAATAGCTGAACTTTTAGCAAACAGTGGAGGCCCTGATCAGACGCCACGTTCTGCGGCCTCTGATCAGGGCCTGCACTGTTTGCCCTGGTACCCGTTTTGGGGTTTCCGGTACTAAATGGGTTAAATTATCATTTTCTTAAATTCTACAATACATACTTGTTCTTGCATAAGACCCTGCAGCATATAAGCCTGGCTCTGAAGGACTGTGTGCTATACAAGATATGATGCCTGACTGGCCTTGTTTAGCTGAAAATCATGAAAAGGAAAAGACTTTTGTAAACATAAAAAAGAGTTAAGAAGACAGTAAAGAATGGCTGTTAGAAGAGGATTCTCTCTCCAAAATTAGTGCAAACTCTCATGTTGATCTCACAAGCAGAGAATAAGACACCCTCAGAGTTTTCTGCATTCCCTGGTTATCTGAATGACTATTGATCACAAATAACATAACAACAAAGCTTGAACAAGAAATTCGTAGAACAGCCATGTTGAGACTGCTTCTGCTATTCAAGAAACTGCACCAAACAGACACATCATGTTAACAAGACTGAGTAATGAGTACCCCTCTAAACCCCACTTTATATAGAGAAAACTGGGGTTTATGTGGTATACATAATTTTTCTTATTTCTGTTCCAAGACATAGGTTGTGGGTACTCGTTAGAACCGCCTCAATGAGGCAGTTCTAACGAACACCCAAAACCTATGTTTAGAGCACATAGAAGAAAAATCTCGCAATATTTATCAGAAAAATATGACCATTTCATAGCTATGAAAGAATGCACTTTATCATATGACGTCGCACCTGAGAGTGTAATAACGCCATGTATTATTTTCCATAATCCACTAGTGGATTAAATATGCAAATTAGCTAGATACGTCCAGTAATGTTACATGTATGACGTCCTTAACGCTGTCGCGTTGTCTAACGGCGGAATATTGACATTTTTGTAACCAATCATGAATAAAATGTGTTTTAAATGTCATATGATAAATAGAATCTTGCATTTGTGCACATGTATTATTGAATTTATTAAACCCGTTGAGGAAAAGGGATAAAATGCTCGGCAGAGCCTCGCATTTTATCCCTTTACCTCAACTTGTTTAATAAATTCAATAATACATGAGCACTCATGTAAGATCCTCTATATATCACACAGATATGTTATCATAATGTACTTAGTAGGTCAGTGATGACTAACACCACAGGGTATGGTGCATCATGCCTGTATGGAATTTCATTAGCTTATAGGCCTTAGTGTTCACGAAGTGTAAAAAGTAGGTCGAGGTCAGTAAGGATCAATGGCAGAGGACTGGATGTAACACGGCACACTTGTGTGTGTGTGTTTGTGGTTTCATCAGTCTAGAAGCATTGGTGTTTGAGAAATGGAGTAACCTAACATCGTTGATTCCAGCACTGATGCCGATGCCAATGATAACAATGGTGCAAGAACAAGCACCATGACCACAAGCAGTCATTTACTAACTCCTGATTCAACAGTGTCCCATCACGAAAACACGCCAATATAATTTTGACCCCTCTAACCACACTTTTATATAGTAAAACTGGGGTTTGCAGGGGTAAACCTTATTTTTCTTATTTCTGCTCTGAGATACAGATTGTTGAGGCGGTTCTAACGAGTACCCACAATCTATATTTTGAGCAAAAATAAGAAAAATATCACAATTTTTCATCTGAAAATTTTCATTTTTTCGGCAATAAATGTGTCAATGTATTTGTATAGGCGGGTTTTCGTAATGAGTTAAAAATCAAGCATTCTTATTCAAGGGTACTTCCTATTCAGTTTAACCCTTGTCTTGCTGAATAATTAGAGAATACCAGGTTCGTGTCTTTTGATATCAAGTTTATCAGGCAAGGCTTCGAGAACGCTTGTAGAATCGCGAGGCTTGCCTGATAAACTTGATATCAAATGACACGAATCTGGTATTCTATTTATCAGTTCATCCCCTTGTACACTCTTAAATTAGCAATTTACGGTCAGTTACTGATGGTCCTCAGTGCGTCCAAGCTTTCTGGTGGTCCATATATTTAGTATCAGCCGACCATGTTTTTCCTGTGATATATTTTTTTTTTTTTCAAGTAATTTTGTCATTTTTCCCAGTTACAATAACATTTTTTGTCATTTTCCAGTAGTCTGGTTCATTCATAAAAGTGTACTGTCACATTGACATGATAAAGCTCACTTGTCCTGAGATAGCTTATCTTTATCAGGTCATTGCATTACAATGCAATATATACAGGGGGTAACTGAATAAATTAATTTAGCCACACCCATTCCTGGACCTGACCATCCAACAATCAAATTACTTGATATAGTGTATTCTTTCAGCTTACAAACTGCATGACAAACATTGTAGATCCTGATCAGATGGCTTCTTAGAAGCCATCTGATCTGGATCTACACTGTTTGCAAAGGTAGGGTTGTCTTGTTCAGTGGGATAATGATTAATATCTAGTTGTGCCTCAGCTGTTCAATGCTTCCTTGATAGCTTTGGAAGCTTGTTCAATTTGAGGTTTAACGTCCCCGTTAACAAAATTTAGGTCATTTTGGAGACGCTGCTTCCAATTTTGTGTGACTTTTACCCGACACCGAGATGAAATGACACCTCAAGCCCTGTCGCCTAGTTAAACCAACAGGGTTTATATGCATTGACAGTCCGACACGCACAACTTTGCCTAGGCAGGCTAAGACCTTCTAAGCTGTTTACCAGTCCTCATGTGCAGCCGGTTTCAACTCAGCGTGGAAGCAGCATGCAGCCCAATCTATTTCTCCAAGCTCTGATGGGTGGGGGCCAGAAACTTTTTTGTATTCAAAAGTTAATTGTTCTTGCAAGTTACTAATATGGTGGCTTTTTTGCTGAGAAAAAAAATGTGAGCAGCTTTTCACATATTTTTCAGCAAAATTATGAGGCTTTTGTCATTAACAATGTTTAAAGTTTTAGCAAGTATAACATCTAATATTGAGGAATCTTTGCTGCAAAATATGTGAGCAGCTTTCGCATTGCCCTGTTGTGTGTTTGTTTGAGTTTTATGTCCCACCAACAGCTAAGGTCATATTGAGACAGGACCTTGGTTTAAAGACTTATCTGAAAGTCTGGAGGAGCCCTGGATCAAACCACTACATCATGGAGGCTTCTATTGCCCTGTGGTAAAAAAAACTACCTTAGTTTTTCAACTCTTCCTTGTTAACTGATATAGTTAGTATCTAATATTGTGGGATTTTTACAAAGAAAAATGGGAGCAGCTTTTGTATTGCAAAAGCTGCTCACATATTTTTCAGCAAAATTATGAGGTTCTTGCCATAATCAATGGTGGTATTTTTACTGAGAAAACTGTGAGAACCTTTTGCTCTGCAAAGTCTGCTCACATATTTTTCAGCAAAATTACGAAGTTCTTGCCACAATCAATGGTAGTATTTTTGCTGAGAAAATTGTAAGCAGCTTTTTTGCATTTGTTCACATATTTTTCAGCAAAATTAGGAAATTCTTGCCATAACCAATCGTGTTTTTTTTGCTGAGCTTTTGCATTGTAAGAGCTGCTCACATATTTTTCAGCAAAATTATGAGGTTCATGCCATAATCAATGTTTAAAGATTTACCATAATGTTAACTTGCAACTTATTCTGGGCCAAAACCTCTTATATATCAGATCGAAAGAATGTGCACTGTACTCGTTAACCGCTTAAGTATAAGCCTGACCATGAAGTGTACATCACATGAACAAGTCCATGAAATGAACACCCACCTAAACCCTCTTTGTATAGAGAAAACTTGGGTTTATGGGGGTAAACATTATTTTTCTTATTTCTGCTCCAAGACATAGGTTGTTGGTACTCGTTAGAACCGCCTCAATGAGGCGGTTCTAACGAGCACCCACAACCTATGTTTACAGTAACAATAAGTAAAATATGACAGAATTTAATCAGAAAAGTAGCCATTTTGGGGATGAGATAAATGCACTTTGTCGCACGTGTGTGTTATCGTAATGGTTAGGTAAACTGACTGGTTCAATATGACCTACTGAGTGTTGACAGAGCCGTTAATCTCCAAACCAGACCAAAAACTCTAAGACATCAATAATTTTAAAATATTTGTTAAACATGGGCATTCTGCAAAGAGAAATTATTATAGTATCTCACCAAAGGTAGGTCTGTTCTCAAACTCTCTACCTGGTCTGGTGACATCAAATACTCGTATCATCTTGTTAAAACCACAGTAGAGTTTGGAACCATCAGGTGTAAATGACAAACTGTAGGCTGCTGCTACTTCATCCTGATAGATACCAACAAAACTATTTTTCTTGTTTCTGCTCAAAATATAGATTGTAGGTACTCAGTAGAACTGCCTAATCAAGGTGATTAGGCGGTTTTAACTAGTACCCACAATCTATATTTTAGAGCAGAAATAAGATCTGACTATAGCCCTACTGCAGCACCATTAGTAGAGAAAACTCCACAGTGTTGAAATATTTTGAATTCATGCTTGCTAGAAAACATCACTGCAGAACATGGTACATGGCAACATAAAACTTATAAAGGGATTTGACTCCATTAGTTCTGAGCCATAAGTCATAATTACAGTATAGACAATTCATCAACTCACTGTTCATGTGTGTATCAGGTTTCAACTTTGTAACCCTTACAGTCCTTGAGAATAGGTAAAAGCTTCATCGAAATGGGACAACAAATGTAAAAGTTATTAACTCTTATCTTGCTGAATTTTCATTTAAGCCACACCCATCTCTGTCTATCAACCAATCAAATTACTTGATTGAATTTATTGCTACAAATTCATAAACTGAATGCCAAACAGTGTAGATCCTGATCAGATGGCTTCTTCAGAAGCCTTCTGATCTGGATCTACACTGTTTGCAAAGATAGGGGTTGTCGTGAACAACAAGATAAGGGTTAAGCAAAATGCACTTCAATTTTTTGAAAACCTACCAAGGGACATAACTCCAAAAGTTATGGACAATCAACTCTTAATCTACTTTACATGATACATCCAGTCATTTTCCATGTTTATCTGAACTGACAGCTTTCTAGCTTTCATAGTTCAAGAAAAGCAAAATTTGAAAACCTACAGGTAACTCAATGAGTCATGCATGGGCCCTTGGCAACTTTTCTATGGTAAACCTTCCTTATTTCAGAGACCAAGTGTGGTATACGTTTCACTGTGTCAGGACCACAAACATAAAAGTTATTGAACATATTTTTTTGGGGGAAAACCTACCAAGGGATATAACTCCCAAGAGTTATGGGCCCATGGTCCCTATTAAGGTATAACGGATACAGCTAGTCATTATGTATGACCCAGTGTCAGGATAATGTGAATGGGTATGGTATCATGTAATGTGTCTGGGACTTGATACTTCAGTGAGGCAGCACTATAAAAGTGAGCATTGAGCTCCCTGTCGCAACCAGACACCGTCGTGATATGACTGAAAAATTGTTGAAAGCTACGTTAAACCCGAATTCACACACACAGACATATGCTTATACGAACTTTCCACTTTCTAGCTTTCATAGAGAAATCTTGCAAGAAAAATTTCAAGAATGGCAAAATTTGATTATAGTCTAATCAAAGGTGTTACTCAAAAGAGTTATGGATCTTTAATCCCTATTCTTGTATACAGAATACATCTAGTCATTGTTTATGTTTATAGAAACTTTCAGCTTTCTAGCTTTCATAGTTCCTGAGAAATCTGTCACGAAAGTTCTTGTGAATGGCATAATTTGAATATAACTCCCAGCGTTATGGGCCCTTGGCCACTATTTTGCTACTACACCATCCTTACCTTAGAGACCAAGTGTAGTGTAAGTTTCATTGAAGTAGGCCACAAACATAAAAGTTGTTAAGCAAAATGCATTATAAAATTTGAAAACCTTTCAAGGGACATAACTCCAAGAGTTATGCACCCTTGGCCACTATTCTGCTATTACACCTTCCTTACCTTAGATACCAAGTGCAGTATAACTTTCATCAAAGTTGGACCACAAATGGAATTACGGAATCAAAGAGTCATGGAATGATAGAACCACGGAAAGACATGGCGAATCCAGTATAGCCTCGCTTTTTTTAAGCCAGGGTGCAGCTGTGTGGCTAAAAAGGGGATCATAGATCTGAGAAAGTTGGTAGGCATTTCTTGTGGCTTGTCACATTTCATGACCATTTTCACCACAATGGAAGAAAGAAACGGATATTCCCAAAGACACTGGAAGAAAAGTTCTGAAGAAGGCCACAGCTGATGGCCAAATCTGTCAAGATAAAGAAACTCTTAGGTTGTGACTTTAATAGGAGAAACTTGAAAATATATAGTATGAGACCCAAAATTAAAACAAGAAATCATTTTTATCAGTTACCCCCTATACTAATTGCATTGTAACACCTTAACCTGATAAAGATATGCTATCTCAGGAAAGTGAGTTTTATCAGGTTAACATGACATTGCACTTTTATGAATGAACCAGACCACTGGAAAAATTGGTAAAAATGATATTATTACTGGAAAAATTGGAAAATTAAATGACAAAATATCATAGAAAAAATTATGGTTAGCTGATACTAAATATATTGGCCAATTATTGCATGCCAGAATGTTGGGATGCACTGTGGACAATCAATAACTGATTGTAAATTGCCAATAGGGATAAACTGATTAATAGAATACCAGATTCGTGTCATTTGATATCAAGTTTATCAGGCTCGGCTTCCAGAATGTGTGTAGAATTACTCAGGAAGCCTTGCAATTCTACAAGCATTCTCGAAGTCTTGCCTGATAAATTTGATATCACAAGACACAAATCGGGTATTCTCTATAAATCAGTTTGTCTATTAACAGCAGAACAATCTCTTTGTAACAATGTCACCTACATGAAATCGTTTTGTTAGAGAACCATTGTTCATTCAGACATCACTTAATGGTCATGTGACATCATGTATTCACTGAAGTTTGAAAATGACATCATCTCCCAATATTTAACTAGAGCTCTTGTTTACAAAACACTATGCCCCCCACCCCCGCTCAAACTGCTCGCCCCTATTAGTTTACATGGTTGAAATGCCAAAATTTTACATGGTCATCACGAAAACAAGCCTATATAATTTTGACCCCCTTGAACCCCCTTTTTATATATTAAACCTGGGGTTTGCAGGGGTATTCATTATTTTTCTTATTTCTGTTCAAAAACATAGATTGTGGGAACCCGTTAGAGGCAGTTCTAACAAGTACCCCCAATCTATGCTTTTGAGGAGAAATAAGAAAAACATTACATTTTTTCATCTGAAATTTTCATTTTCGGTGGTAAAATTTACAATGTATTTGTATAGCCTTGTTTTCGTAATGTGAAATGTTAAATATTTTAGCGGGCCATAACTCAAGAAAAAATGTCAGACCTCAAGAAGTTAATCAGGTCATCTACTCATCATCCCCTATCAACCTATCAAGTTTCAAGGTAATAGTCTACACAGTTGAGATACCTTGCTTACAAGGTTAATAATTTGAAGGGTATAACCTTACAAAAGGGAGCTGTTTAAAAGTTATGATCATCTCCAATCTATCCACAAAAATTCAAGACTTTAGCTTTAATACATTTTGGAATATTTGGCTGACAATGTAAAAATCCCCAAATTTATAAACGGTCATAACTCATGATTTTTTTTTCAGAATTCATTCAAAAATTAATCCAGCTTTTTTCATAAGGAATTCATATATGAAATTTCAAAACCCTAGCATAGCATGAAATGTACAATTGCCCAAATTTACAAAGGGTGATAACTAATGTAGTTTTTATTGGAATTTATTCCAAAATTAATCAGGTCATTTACTCATCACTACCAATTCATTCATCGACATTCAAGGCTCTAGCTTCAATGATTTGTGAGATATTTTGCCAACAAGATTTCAACCAAATTTTTTAAAAGGGCCATAACTCTGGAAAGAGGCATAGTCCTGATGAGAAAACAAAGATGTGTCAGCTATTTTAAACTGAGGTCCATGTATAGGGCTGGCTAATGAAAAAATAATCGATTATCAGTCTGTCATTGCGATCGATAATCGATTAGTAATCGCTAAGATTTTTGTCATTATTTTACCTGTCTGGCTTTCTGTCTGATCATGATGACTCTTACCATATGTTGCACTTTACCATATGTATATTTGAACAGACAGGCCTGAGCAAACAGTGTAGACCCAGATGAGACGCCGCATAATGCGGCGTCTCATCAGGGTCTACACTGTTTGCCACTCATCCAGCTATTTTAGGCATAACTTTGGGTAGTAAATTGTACCTATCAAGTAATCCTTTAACAGCAAATCAGAAATGATAATCATTTTTGTGGAATGTATCGATCGATTAATCGATTCTACGATTCATCGTGGCAGCCTTATCCCTGTATGAAATTTCAAAACCCTAGCATACATGCTTCTAAAGTTAGGCTGTGCATCACAAAGCATGCAATGTATGAATGCCCAAAGGGTTTGCAAAGAGCCATAACTCATGAAGTATTTTTTGGAATTTATGCAAGAGTTAACCAAATCATCTACTCATCTATACCAATCTATTCACCGGGTCTCAAGGCTCTAGCTTCAACAGTTTTTTAGATATCTTGCTGACAAGATTTCATCCCTATTTCTTCAATGGGTCATAACTCGGAAAGGGACATAATCCTAATGTGAAAAAATATGTGTCAGTTTTTTTTGTTTGTTCTTTTTTTTTTTACATGAGGAATTCATATATGAAATTTCAAAACCCTAGCATACATGGTTCTATGCATCACAAAGCATGGAATGTACAATTGCCCAAATTTACAAAGGGCCATAACTAATGTAGTTTTTATTGGAATTTATTCCAAAATTGATCAGGTCATTTACTCATCACTACCAATTCATTCATCGACATTCAAGGCTCTAGCTTCAATGATTCGTGAGATATTTTGCCAACAAGATTCCATCCAAATTTTTAAAAAGGGCCATAACTCTGGAAAGAGGCATAGTCCTGATGAGAAAACAAAGATGTGTCAGCTATTTTAAACTGAGGTCCATGTATAGGGCTGGCTAATCGGAGCTGAAAAGATAATTGATTATCAGTCTGTCATTGCGATCGATAATCGATTAGTAATCGCAAAGATTTTTGTCATTATTTTACCTGTCTGGCTTTCTGTCTGATCATGACTCTTACCATATGTTGCACTTTACCATATGTATATTTGAACAGACAGGCCCGAGCAAACAGTGTAGACCCAGATGAGACGCCGCATAATGCGGCGTCTCATCAGGGTCTGCACTGTTTGCCACTCATCCAGCTATTTTAGGCATAACTTTGGGTAGTAAATTGTACCTATCAAGTAATCGTTTAACAGCAAATCAGAAATGATAATCATTTTTGTGAAATGTATCGATCGATTAATTGATTATACGATTCATCGTGGCAGCCTTATCCCTGTATGAAATTTCAAAACCCTAGCATACATGCTTCTAAAGTTAGGCTGTGCATCACAAAGCATGCAATGTATGAATGCCAAAAGGGTTTACAATGGGCCATTACTCATGAAGTATTTTTTTGGACTTTATGCAAGAGTTAACCAAATCATCTACTCATCTATACCAATCTATTCACCAGGTCCCAAGGCTCTAGCTTCAACAGATTTTTTAGATATCTTGCTGACAAGATTTCATCCCTATTTCTTAAATGGGCCATAACTCATGAAAGGGACATAATCCTAATGTGAAAAAATATGTGTCAGTTTTTTTTGTTTGTTCTTTTTTTTTTTTTTTTTTTTACATGAGAAATCCATGTGAAATTTCAAAATCCTAGCACCCATGGTACGGAAGTTATGCTATGCATGAAAAAGATGGACAGATGGATGGATGGTAGCTTCTTGCACACCAGACAAGGAAACCTGTGATTTTAGCCTGGGATAGAAATTTATGTTCTGACCCTGGTGTTCTGACCCAATATCGAATATTCCCACGTGTTTGATAAATGTACTGGATGAATAAAACCTCGTATGTGCCGTCGTTAAGGTTTACGTCATGCACGATACATGACGTCACTAACCATTCCTGTAGTGGCATCACAATATGGCGGACGTTGGTATCCGAAGTGACTGCAGCATTAAAAATCTGCGCTAAAAATGGAAGGTATGCAAGAAAAAGAATCCTATATGGGTGTGAGGGGCCGATAGAAAAATCCGACCCTCGGGATCACTGCCCGGCATCACTCGGCAAGCCTTGTGATGCCGGACAGTGTCCCTCAGGACGGATTTTTTCATCCACCCCTCACACCCATATAAGATTCTTATATTTCATATCTGTAGGACTATCTTTTTAAGGTGAAAAAGTCATTGCTCCAGATATGGTTGGTATTTGGTATAAATTTATGGATAATATAAGAATCTTATATGGGTGTGAGGGATGGATAGAAAACTCCATCCCAAGGGTCACTGTCCGGCATCACGAGGCTTGCCTCCTGATGCCAGACAGTGATCCCGAGGGACGGATTTTTCTATCCACCCCTCACATAGCCTTGTGATGCCGGACAGTGATCCCGAGGGACGGATTTTTCTATCCACCCCTCACATCCATATTGGATTATTTTTCTTGCATACCTTCCATTTCTGAGCGCAGAATTTCAATGCTGCAGTCACTTCGGTTACCAACGTCCTCAATACTGTGTTGACACTGCAGGAATGTAAAGTGACGTCACGGAAAGTGCATGACGTCAACCTTAAGGAGGGCGCACACAAGGTCGTAATCAACCAGTGCATTTATCAAACACGCGATTATATTCGATTTGGGGTCGGAACACCAGGGTCAGTACATAAATTTCTATCCCAGGGTAAAATCGCGGATTTCCTTGTCTGGTGAGCAAGAATTTTCTTTATTTCTCCATATAAACCTATGTTGTGGGTATTCATTAGAACCGCCTTAAATGAATACCCACAACATAGGTTTTTAAGGAAAACTGGCAAAAATTATCCTTTAATTATCACAAAATAGCCACCTTATCAGGAGCTATGTAAAAGTTTAGTTTTCCTTACGAGGACTGTTCAAATATGAATGCAAGTAGAACGTTTTCTCATGCACTAATGCAAAAATCACCTGGAAATAAATATCACAGCATAGAAAAACATTTTACCTATACATTGATACCAAATCTGTTAAAATCCGTACACTTTAGCCAATTATATAGTTCGGTAAACACTGTCTACTCTTGTATACTAATACAAAACATGGTTGGAAGAAGGTCAGAGTACGCCGCTGAAATACAGTCCTATATTAAGAATCGTTGTATTCTTGGTATACGGTGCAAAGACATTTTTGATGAAATATGTTCGGTTTATGGGCATAATGAAATGTCTTTTCCGACGGTTTTTCATTGGTGTAAGAAATTCAGCTGTGGGCTAGGCTCAACAGAAGATGCACCACATGATCGTCGGCCGAAAAGAGCAACATCTGCCAAGATGGTTGCTAGAGTGAAAGAAATAGTTGCTACCTATGCATGATACATCACTAGGCAAATAGCTAGTATGGTTGGCATCTCATTAGGAGCAGCTCATACAATTCTGAAACGGGATTTGAAAATAAGAAAGATCTGTGCTAGATGGATTCCCCATCTTTTGACAGATGAGCAGAAAAAGACACGCGTTCAGTGCGCCTAGAAGTTGCTTAAAAAGGTTCCAAGTTACAATGCATGGTCTTTCGCTAATGTCGTCACAGGTGACGAGACATGGGTTCACTTTTTTGAGCCAAAACGAAAGATTCAGAACAAAATATGGGCAACAAAGTATTGCAAAACTAGAGCCAGTGTTTATGAAACACAATGCCCCCAACTGCTTGACCCTAACACTGCTTGTCCCTAACAGTAATTGAGATATCTTGTTTTTATGTGGCTGTAATGCTGAAATTACACAAGAAAAGCTGTAGTTAATCATCTACTCATCATCCCTGACCAGTCTGTGAAGTTTCGGGGAAAAACCTAAAATAGTTTTTTAGATATCTTGCTTACAAACTTAAAACGCGAAAAATTTCAAAGGGCCATAACTCAAGAAAAAAATTTCGGATTTTTTTCACAAGTTAATCAGTTCATCTACTCATCATCCCCAACCAGCCTGTAAAGTTTCAGGGCAATAGCTCAAACAATTTTTGAGATATCTTGCTTACAAGCTGAAAACACGAAAAAAATCAAAGGGCCATAACTCAAGAAAAAAAATTGGATTTTTTTCAAAAGTTAATCAGTTCATCTACTCATCATACCCAACCAGTCTGTAAAGTTTTGGGGAAAAACCTCATATAGTTTTTGAGATATCTTGCTTACAAACTTAAAACGCGAAAAATTTCAAAGGGCCATAAATCAAGAAAAAAATATAGGATTTTTTTTCAACAGTTAATCAGTTCATCTACACATCATCCCAAACCAGCTTGTAAAGTTGCAGGGCAATCGCTCAAACAATTATTGAGATATCTTGCTTACAAGCTGAAAACACGAAAAAAATCTAAGGGCCATAACTCAAGAAAAAAAATCGGATTTTTTTCAAAAGTTGATCAGTTCATCTACTCATCATCCCCGACAAGTCTGTGAAGTTTCGGGGAAAAACCTCAAATAGTTTTTTAGATATCTTGCTTACAAACTTAAAACGCGAAAAATTTCAAAGGGCCATAACGCAAGAAAAAAATTTCGGATTTTTTTCAAAAGTTAATCAGTTCATCTACTCATCATCCCCAACCAGCATGTAAAGTTTCAGGGCAATAGCTCAAACAGTTTTTGAGATATCTTGCTTACAAGATTTCATAGTATTTTTTGCAAAGGGGCATAACTCAAAAAAGGGGCATAATCCTGACGAGAAAAAAAACACGGGTCAATTATTTTTTCATGAGGAATCCATATATGAAATTTCAAAAACCTAGCACCCATGGTTCTAAAGTTATGCTATGCAGTAAAAAGTGGGACGGACGTAAGGACGGAAGGACGGAAGGACGGACGGACGAACAGGGCAAAACCAATATGCCAAAACGCGAAAAATTTCAAAGGGCCATAACTCAAGAAAAAAATTTCGGATTTTTTTCAAAAGTTAATCAGTTCATCTACTCATCATCCCCAACCAGCCTGTAAAGTTTCAGGGCAATAGCTCAAACAATTTTTGAGATATCTTGCTTACAAGCTGAAAACACGAAAAAAATCAAAGGGCCATAACTCAAGAAAAAAAAATTGGATTTTTTTCAAAAGTTAATCAGTTCATCTACTCATCATACCCAACCAGTCTGTGAAGTTTTGGGGAAAAACCTCATATAGTTTTTGAGATATCTTGCTTACAAACTTAAAACGCGAAAAATTTCAAAGGGCCATAACTCAAGAAAAAAATATAGGATTTTTTTTCAACAGTTAATCAGTTCATCTACACATCATCCCAAACCAGCTTGTAAAGTTGCAGGGCAATCGCTCAAACAATTATTGAGATATCTTGCTTACAAGCTGAAAATACGAAAAAAATCTAAGGGCCATAACTCAAGAAAAAAAAATCGGATTTTTTTCAAAAGTTGATCAGTTCATCTACTCATCATCCCCGACAAGTCTGTGAAGTTTCGGGGAAAAACCTCAAATAGTTTTTTTAGATATCTTGCTTACAAACTTAAAACGCGAAAAATTTCAAAGGGCCATAACTCAAGAAAAAAATTTCGGATTTTTTTCAAAAGTTAATCAGTTCATCTACTCATCATCCCCAACCAGCATGTAAAGTTTCAGGGCAATAGCTCAAACAGTTTTTGAGATATCTTGCTTACAAGATTTCATAGTATTTTTTGCAAAGGGGCATAACTCAAAAAAGGGGCATAATCCTGACGAGAAAAAAAACACGGGTCAATTATTTTTTCATGAGGAATCCATATATGAAATTTCAAAAACCTAGCACCCATGGTTCTAAAGTTATGCTATGCAGTAAAAAGTGGGACGGACGTAAGGACGGAAGGACGGACGGACGAACAGGGCAAAACCAATATGCCCCCACAACTTCTTCGAAGTTGGGGGCATAAAGAGCATGCATTGCAAAGCGGACCATGAGCGTCAAGAATGTAATGTATGCCATATTCTTTTCAAATCAGAGCCCTGCTATTCAGGTTGCTGTGCCTAAAGGCAAATCTGTAAATGCGAAGTTTTACAAGAATAAAGTTCTTCGAAAATTGAAGAAATATTTCAAAGAACGAAGACCCGCAACTGTTTTGGCCGATGTCAGATTGCTACATGACAATGCGTCATCGCACAAGGCGTTCATTGTGCAAGACTATCTGAAGCAGGAAAAGGTTGTTGAACTCCCTCACCCCCCGTATTCCCTTGACCTTGCCCCGTGTGACTTTCTTTGTTCCCGTGGCTGAAAAAATACCTTTCTGGTCGAAAATTTGTACAGCGCAAACACCTTGGTTCTGCAATATTCCAGTGCCTTCATAGTATACCTCGAAAAGACTACCAAAATGCATTCAATGATTGGATCAGAAGAAAGTTTGTATATCTGTTAAAGAATACTTTGAGGGGTCAAAATAAATTTTTCATCAATCTATCACAGAATCATTTTTATGTGCTTAGTTGCATTCATATTTGAACAGTCCTTGTATTTCTGCTCATGATCATAAGAGCCACCTTATTGAAAACATAGATTGTGAGTACTCATTAGAACTGGCAGGTCTAGTGAGTACCCTACATGTGTAGTTTTGAACAAAAATGAGGTAAACCCCACATTTCTAAAAAAAATGTGAGGTTTAAAAGTGTATTCATTACATAGACTGTTTAACATGATGACATAAATTATTTTTTTCTTTCATGACCTAGCTAACATATGATAAGATCCAACCTGGCACTGAATGATTTCAAGGACTACCTACCACATGATTAAATGCCCTGTAACTGCACCTCAGTTCCCCAGTAAAAGCATCATACAGATGTATGGGAGTGTCTTTGCAGGTCACAGCCAGGCTGAAATAAAGAACCAAGTCAAACTCAGCCTATTCATTAATTTACGGGGAATGGATTCACCCTCAGAGGAGGCAACTCCTGATAAATTATTTTGTCTCCCATGTCAATAGGGGTCAACCCTTAAAGAAAAGAATTTGCTCCTGAGGAGCAAATTCTTTCCTATAAGAGTAGACCCCCTTTTCAGTGGACAGACTTTATAGAAAGGCGAACAGGAAGTCCAGTAAGTTGTCTCCCTTTGAAAAATGGCGAAAAAATTTGCCACGTGTTCCAATTCCCCTTAAGAAGACACTGGATAAAATCTAAAAGAAACTAGAAATGTGTCCAAGGGATAAGAATGTCCCAGCTTGGTAGTTGTAACATTGATAAAAATCTTAAACACAAATTGCTGACGCCATCAAAAACTTAAACATATATCTAACATCATCTTGGAAGAGGATGGGTGGACAGGGGTACGGCCTGATAAATCCATTGCCCAGCTGCCAAGGACAAGTCCAAATTCATCTGGGCAAGTGATTCTTTATTCCACTTGCCCAGAAAAATGTATCGAATATACATGTGTATAAGAAATATTGTAATTCATGGTTATTTTCAAGATGCTGTGTGGCTGAAGCTCTGATTTGTCAGGCCCTGCATGGGTATTACTACATGCCCTTTCCACCACTCTTCGAATGACAGGGGCATAAAAAGGCAGTAGGATTAAGGCGAATGGATATGACTGCCTTATTTTCCATTCTGAATACAAGGGAAACCACTTTTGTAAAATCCTGTTTGCACTGACTTTGTCGGAAATTGAGCCCCTTTGAAAAATGGGCTACTCTTAAAGGAAAGATTTGTTTGTTTGAATTGAGGTTTAACATCTCTGTCAACACTATTTAGGCCATTTTGGAGACGTTGCTTCCATTATTTTTGGACTTATACCCGACATTGAGAAGAAATGACATCTCAAGCCCTGCCACCCAATGAAACCGATAGGTATTATATGCATGGATGGTCCAACTCGCACCACTTTGCCTGGGCAGGCTCAAAACTTCTAATCAGTATATAATGATATGATAGCTACACTAGCGAAAGATGCCCCTTCATATGCTACAGTGAAAAGGTGGGTGGCGGAATTTTAGTGCGGCAGACAAAGCCTTGAGGATGAACCTCGTCCTGGAAGGCCTGTCAAAGTTGCAACCCCAGAAATGGTCAATAAAGTCCATGATATTGTTATGACTGACAGACAAGTCACAGAAAGATATATAGCCAATAGATCTAGCATTTCACAGGCAATAGTACATTCCATTCTGACAAGAGGATCTTGCAATGAGATATCTTTCAGCCTGATGGGTACCAAAACTTCTGACACTTATCAGAAGCACACTAGGCACAGATTATCACATGCTAAACTTTACCTTTTTGAGGAAGATCCTGTCAACTTTTGTCAGAGAGTGTCACTATGGATGAAACATGGGTCCATCAGAGGCCAAAAAACAATCAAACAATGGAAGCACCCTGGTTCACCCCCGCCAAAGAAGGCAAAGACTGTTCCATCAGCTGGAAAGGTTATAGCCTCAGTTTTCTGAGATGCAGATGGTATTCTGCTGATAGGTTATCTCCAAAAGGGACAAACAATCAATGGCACATACTATGCTTCACTTCCGACGCAGTTATGGGAAAATATTAAACTAACGTGCCGTGGAAAGCTCACTAAAGGTGAGTTGTTCCATTGTTCACAAATATGTAATTGCTATGGCTGCAATTCACGACTGAGGTTTTAAATTAATTGAGCAGCCGCTTTATTCACCTGATCTCGCTCCATTAGACTTTCATCTATTTCCAAAACTGAAAACAGCTATTTCAGGCACCCCCTTTCAGTCCCTTCTGAAGAAGCCATCTGATCTGGATCTACACTGTTTGTCATGCCCATCAGGGCTTGGAGAAATAGACTTGGCTGTATGATGCTTTCAAGCAGAGTGGAAAGTACTGGTAAACCACATAGAAGGTATAAGTTTTTGTTTGTTTGTTTGATTTGAGGTTTAACGTCCCCGTCAACACTGTAAAGGTCATTTTGGAGACGTTGCTTCCAATTTTGTGGGACTTTTACCTGACATTGGGATGAAATGATATCTCAAGCCCTGTCGCCCAATGAAACCAATAGGGTTTATTAGCATGGACGGTCCGCCTCGCACTTCGGTTCCTGGACAGGCTTAGATCCACTAAGCGGTTTACCAGTACTAGTGTGCGGGCCAGATTCAGCTCTGCGTGGAAGCATCGTGCAGCCCATATAGAAGGTATAAGCCTGCCCAGGCAAAGCGGTGAGGATCGGACAATCCATACATATAAACCCTATTGGTTTCATTGGGCGGCAGGGACTGAGATGTCATTTCATCTCAATGTCAGGTAAAAGTCCCACAAAATTGGAAGCAACGTCTCCAAAATGACCTAAAGTGTTGACGGGGATGTTAAACCTCAAATCAAACAAACAAACAAAAACACTGTTTGTCATTCAGTTTGTGAATTTAAATGAATATAATATATCAAGTAACTTGATTTGGTGATAGTCAGAAATGGGTGTGGCAAAATAAATTATTCAGACAAACTTTATCATGCTGGGGCTCATTTAATATTTTTACAACTACAGTAAAAGAGTTAACTGATTTACACATGCGAGACTGGTTTGAGGTTTAAGATCCGCGTCAGCACTATTTAGGTCATTTTGGAGAAGTTGCTTCCCATTTTGTGGGACTTTTACCCAACATTGCGAGGAAATGACATCTCAAGCCATACCATCCAAAGAAACCACTTGTGTTGAAGGAGTGGTCTGACACACACTACTTTGCCTGCGCAGGCTTAGACCCTCTAAGTGGTTTACCAGTACTCATTTGCAGTCAGTTTCACCTCTCCATGGAAGCATAATGCAACCCAGTCTATTTCTGCAAGCCACGATGAGTGGGGGCTGCATGGGAGATTGGTTTATGGACCCTGTCAACAATACTTCGATGATATGTCAGTGTGTTGACAAGGGTTGGTTTGGAGTTAAATGGCTTAGTCAACACTATTTTATTCATATCAAGGCGGTCAGTTTACCTAACCACATATTTCTTGGGCAGATTTATACATAAGCAGTTAACCAGTTCAGTGCCCAGTCTTTCACCAGAAACTAACAACTGCTCTTCTTCAATCGCCAGAAGGGAGAGAATGACCATAGAAAATATTTCGTAATCAACCTCTGTTTTTGCCGTCTCCTGCATGTTTTTGCAAACTTTTCAAACCCATTTTTGCATACAGACAAATAGTGTGGACCCTGATCAGACTGTTCTTAATTTCTTAAAGGAGCTGTCTGATCTGGGTCCACAGTTTGCAAAAAAGACTTTTTACACTTACCAGCAGATGACAAAACAGATGACAGTTGTTGTGATTGGCATTTGAAGGGTAAAATATTCAGTATTAACCCTTTCAATCCTGTACAAAAATGCAGATATTTATGCAAACAGTGTAGATCCAGATGAGATGGTTCATAATGAGCCATCTCTTCTGGATCAGCACTGTTTGATATCCTGTCTTTTGTTCGAGTTGAGGATTTACATCCCCATCAAAACTATTTAGGTAATTTTGGGGATGTTGCTTCTGATTTTGTGGGACCTTTTCCCTGGCATTCAAATGAAATGACATCTCAAGCCCTACCGCCCAAGGAAACCACTACAGTTTAAGGAGCGGTCTGACTCCCAACACTTTTCCTGGGCAGGCTTAGACCTAAGGGGTTTACCAGTGCTCAAGTTCTGTCTGTTTCAGCTCTGCGGGGAATCACCATGCAGCCCAATCTATTTCTCCAAGCCCCAATGGGCGGGGGCCCAGTAATATGCTGTCAAGAATGGACATGTCCAAATACAAAGATGGAAGAGTCCACTTCAGAAACGCAGGGGTGTAAGGGTTTTTTATTCAACCCTTTTTGTACCAGAATCACCAAAACGGGTATTTGGCAAACAGTGCAGGCCCAGATCAGACACCGCAGAACGTGGTGTCTGATCAGGGCCTACACAGTTTGCAAAAAGTTCAGCCATTTTCCAAATTAGTTTTGAGGAAGACATAACCTGACACCCCTAAATTTTGAAATGGACTCATGCTACATATAAGGTGGAAGATTCCATTTGGTACAAAAAGGGTTAATACCAGTAGAATACAAACCAAGCAGTTTCAGGATTGGCAGACGACATCAGAGGGTACCAGCAATAATCATATATTGTATCTGCTTCCTTCATCTTTAACACTGGAACCTGAAACCAGCCACACAATAACAATGTACACATAATAAAACTTTCTCACAACGCTTTTCATTGCAAGAAAAAAGAAGTTTTGATTCTTGCACACCAGACAAGGAAATCCGTGATTTTACCCTGGGATAGAAATTTATGTACTGACCCTGGTGTTCCAACCCAAAATCAAATATAATCGCGTGTTTGATAAATGCACTGGTTGATTACAACCTCATGGACGGCAGGGTCATGCCTGACGTCAGTAAACATTCCTGTTGTGTCATCACAAAATGGCGGAAGTCGGTAACCAAAGTGACAGCAGCATTAAAAATTCACAATAGAAATGGAAGGTATGCAAGAAAAAGAATCCTATATGGGTGTGAGGGGTGGATAGAAAAATCTGTCCCTCGGGATCACTGTCCGGCATCACTCGGCAAGCCTCGTGATGCCGGACAGAGACCTTCGGGACAGATTTTTCCATCCACCCCTCACACCCATATAAGATTCTTATAATATTACATGGCTAAATCATGGCTTGTCACGTATCATTTATGAAGCTCTTACGTATCTTGAGAAATAGGCTTGATTAAGGCTGACGCGATTAATGGCATATTCGATTAATTGATCGATAAATTCCACAACAAGAATTCCGCCGAAGGCTATGTCGCGCCTGTGGGGGCGCAAAGTCACCGAACCATGACATCTAGGCCAAGATCAACATAGATGCTTGCCTAAAAGGCTTGTACTAAGTATCATTAATGAAGTTCAAATAATTCTTGAGAAATGAACTTAACCATTAGGGTGAATGCTAGGGTGATGGTAATATTTTACAAAGTCAGTGAACCATGAAATGTAGGTCAAGGTCAAATATGGATGCTTACATTTAAGTTGCCATCCCGAAATATAAGTTTGTACCAAGTATCATTAATGAAGCTCTTATGGTTCTTGAGAAATTAACTTTACCAGTAGGGTGAACGCTAGGGTGGTCGCAATATTTTACAAAGTCAGTGACCAACAGTACTGGTGTAGATCCTGATCAGATGGCTTCTTCAGATCTGGACCTATACTGTTACCAAAGATAGGGGTTGTCGTGTTCAGTGTAATAAGGGTTAAAGCAGGCATGACAATAAAATGAGAAAAATTTCCCGAACTAATCCTTAATATACTAATTGTATACAGTCAACCCTCTTTATACTGACTTGTGTTATTACAGCAGAGGAGGGAGTGTTTGAGTTTTACGTCCCACCAACAGTTAAGGTCATACGAAGACGGGACCTCGGTTTAAAGACTCATCCGAAAGTCTGGAGAAGCCCGGGATCGATCCTGAGATCCCTGGTTTACAAGGCGACTAGCGTAACCACTGCACCACGGAGGCTTCTGTTATTACAGCAGAACTTGTTTTAACTATAATTAGAATGGAATAACTACTTAGAAAAACGCTTAGCCTCAGGTCCGAGCGGTGTGGGCTTCCCTCAGGTTGAAAATGCACAAATCGAGTCCGTAGTCATGAAAGAACCTTGTAATCTAATACTCAAGAAACAAATGTTATAGATATTTGTTAGAATCGCCTCACCAAGGTGATTCTAACAAATGTCTATAACATTTGTTTCTTGGAGTAATAATGGGGAAAATTCCTATTACTACTTATCAGACTCCTAATTGAGATTCTTCATAACAGAAATTTTTTATAACGGCACAATAATAGGGAACAAATACTGTCATTATAATACTGGCATTATGGGAAAACTTGAAACTTCCCTAGGGACTCAAGAATAAGTTTGAATCATTTGTTCGTTTGATTTGAGGTTTAACGTCCCCGTCAACACTGTAAAGGTCATTTTGGAGACGTCGCTTCCAATTTTGTGGGACTTTTACCTGACATTGAGATGAAATGACATCTCAAGCCCTGTTGCCCAATGAAACCAATAGGGTTTATTAGCATGGACGGTCCGCCTCACACCGCGGTTCCTGGACAGGCTTAGATCCTCTAAGCGGTTTACCAGTACTAGTGTGCGGGCCGGATTCAGCTCTGCGTGGAAGCATCATGCAGCCCATATATTTCTTCAAGCCCCTATGGGCGGGGGCCGAAACTTCCCTAGGGAATCAAGAATAAGTTTGAATCATCTATGGTAAATAAGCAATCAGTGTTCGAGCTGTGTGTGTTTGGGTTTTACGTCCCACCAAAGGTAAGGTTATACATGAATGGGACTTCAGTTTCAAGTCTGGAGAAGCCCGGGATCGAACCCACTACCACTGGTTTATGAGGCCAGTTGTTCGAGCTAGTGAGGTTTTAATGTAACAGTAATATTTGCCAGGCTTTGCAGTGATGTCAGGTACACACCACCGACCCACCACAGCCGAAACACAGCCACAGGCGATTATCACTAACCCCCCCCCCCCCCCCCCCTCACTCCCCATCACGTGAACAAGTCCGTGAAATAAAGACCCCCCTAAACCCTAGTTTATATAGAGAAACTTGGGGTTTACGGGGGTAAACATTATTTTCCTTATTTCTGCTCCAAGACATAGGTTGTGGGTACTCGTTAGAACCGCCTCATTGGTGGATTGATGTACATAGGTTGTGGGTACTCGTTAGAACCGCTTCATTGAGGCGGTTCTAACGAGCACCCAAAACTTATGTTAGTATAAATAAGAAAAATATCACACTTTTCATCAGAAAATTTACCTTTTTTGAGTTATGAAAAAATGCATTATATCACACGGATTTGTTATCATAATGCATTTGTCGCATGGCAGTTGCTCAAGTATTAACCCATTGCATGTGAAACAAGATGTGTTTGTGAAACACAAATGCCCCCGGACAGCGCAAGGTGAAGGTCACGAGGTCAAAATTTATGGTACCTCTTGAAAGGTCTTGTGACAAGGAATGCACATGTGAAGTATGAAAGCTGTACCACTTACCATTCAAAAGTTATGCCCAATGTTAAAGTTTTTGCAGACGGACAAACGGACAAACGGACAAACAGACAAACGGACAAACAGACGGACAGACCAAAAACTATATGCCCCCCAGAATCTTAGATTCCCGGGGCATAAAAAACTTAAAGGGGTACTTTGGCAAACAGTGCAGGCCCAGATCAGACGCCGCAGAACGCGGCATCTGATCATGGTCTGCACTGTTTGCTAACAGAATTTTCGTCAAAAATAGAATTAGAACGAAAAAAATAGGCCTACCACCCCTGGTATAATAAATGGACTTATCCAACATTTAGCAATGGAAGAGTCCACTAGTATACAATGGGTGAAACTTACCATTTCGGCAATATTCAGATTCTCTCCTCCTTCTACATACATCTCCTCAGGTAGGTTAAATAGCCGTAAAATGTTATCATTGCTGTTGCTCAACAAACATGTCCCATCTGGAGCCCTGTGGAAACAAAGAAGAAAATACATGTATAATTCCAATTCTTGATCATAATGTACATTCCAAGCGATTTGATTGGTTGAAATAAAAGTTTTATACTTCGATAAATTCCATGAGCAAGACTCTCAGAACTCTTTCACACAGCATCAGGTAATAATATAACGTGACGTCAAAGAGCACGTTTAGAACCCGTGCTTTACGTCATTGTTTATGAAGAGACGTTAACAGTGTTCGATTAAAAGATAGAAAACTATTGAGAACATACATGTAAATATTAGAAGACAAATAAACTGAATTTAAAGATGAAGTTTTTGCATTTTCAGAAGCTGCTCACATTTTTTCAGCAAAAATATTAGCATATTTGCTATATTAAATGATCAAAGTTTTAACGATTTGTTAACTAACGACGTTGAATAACAGGCTCCTGACTGCCATCCTATGGAGGCTGGCTATTCTAAATTGACTAATGCAATAAAAGAGTACATTGTGTACACAGAGAATGTAAATTTATTTAACTCTTGTCCTGTTCACGACAACCCCTACTTTTGCAAACAGTGTAGATCCAGATTAGATGGCTTCTTGGATTCTGAAAAAGCCATCTGATCAGGATCTACACTGTTTGTCATGCAGTTTGTAAATTGAATGAATATAATTTATCGACTAATCTGATTGGCTGATAGTTGGTAATGGGTATGGTTTAAGTACTACATTCAGCGGGATAAGAGTTAAAGAGGTATTAACATAGCTTTTGAGGGAGGGGTAACAAGGATAATATTCAGGGATAGTTTTCCTTAATTCTGGTTAGAAACATATTGTGGGTACTTGTTAGAATCGTCTCAATGACTTAGGTTGTAAAGGAGAAAAAAGAAAAATTATCCATTAAGTGGAATGGAAACACCTTCAGGGGAGGAAACTCCTGCAAAAGTATTTTTGTCTACCACGTCAATAGGGGTCAAGTCTTAAAGGAAAGAATTTGCTCCAGAGGCGCAAAATCTTTCCTTTAAGAGTAGACCCCTTTTTTAGTGGGACAGGGTTTACAGGAAAATATACAGGAAGTCCCTAAAATTGTCTCCCTTTGAAAAATGGCGGGAAAATCTACCAGGTGTTGCCATTCCCATTAATTAACTTTGTTATGCAACTGCATCTGGAGCTATGTGCTAGTACCACATTTACCCTAATTATTCCGCCACCTCAACTCCTCAACATACTTCTAAAATTTTAAAATTTGAACAAGTACATGTACACTACAATATGTACAATTTATGAATCAACATTGTGTATAAAAACAGCTGTTTGAGTGGCAAACAGTGAAGGCCCTGATAAGACACCACAATCTGCGGCATCTCATCAGGTCTTCACCATTTGCCCAGGCCTGTTTGTCTGTTTGTTTGTTTGTTTGTTAAGGTTTAACATCCCTATCAACAATATTTAGGTCATTTTGGAGACATTGCTTCCAATTTTGTGGGACTTTTACCCGACACCGAGATAAAATGCCATCTCAAGCCCTGCTGCCAAATGAAACCAGAAGGCTTACATGTATATACATTGAACGGTGTGACTCACACCACTTTGCATGGGCAGGCTTAGTCCTTCTAAGCTGTCTACCAGTACTCTTGTGGTCAGTTTCAGCTCTGCATGGAAGCACTATGCAGCCCCAGGTCCTGACAAATCCAAGTTTCAGCTACTTGTTTGGCAGACCTCAAATCTTGAAAATGGCTCGGAATTACAATGTTTCCTACATATTCAATACATTTTTCTGGGCAAGTGAAATAAACAAGAATTCTGCCGAAGGCTATGTAGCGCCTGTGGGGGCGCAAAGTCACCAAACCATGACATCTAGGCCAAGTTCAAACATAGATGCTTGCATAAAAGGCTTGTACTAAGTATCATTAATGAAGTTCAAATAATTCTTGAGAAATGAACTTAACCATTAGGGTGAACGCTAGGGTGGTGGCAATATTTTACAAAGTCAGTGAACCATGAAACGTAGGTCAAGGTCAAATATGGATGCTTGCATTTAAGTTGCCATCCCAAGATATAAGTTTGTACCAAGTATCATTAATGAAGCTCTTATGGTTCTTGAGAAATTAACTTGACCAGTAGGGTGAACGCTAGGATGGTCGCAATATTTTACAAAGTCAGTGAACCATGAAATTTAGGTCAAGGTCAAATATGGATGCTTGCATTGAAGTTGCCATCCAGAGATTGAAGTTTGTACCAAATATCATTAAAGAACCTCTTATAGTTCTTGAGAAAAAAAACTTGACCATTAGGGTGAACGCTAGGGTGGTCGCAATATTTTACAAAGTCAGTGAACCATGAAATGTAGGTCAAGGTGAAATATGGATGCTTGCATGTAAGTTGCCATCCCCAGACACAAGTTTGTATGAAGTATAATTAATGTAGCTCTAATAGTCCTTGAGAAATAAACTTGACCATTAGGGTGAATGCTAGGGTGGTAGCAATATTTTACAAAGTCAGTGAACCATGAAATGTAGGTCAAGGTCAAATATGGATGCTTGCATGTAAGTTGTCATCCCCAGACACAAGTTTGTACCAAATATCATTAATGAAGCTCTTATAGTTCTTGAGAAATAAACTTGACCATTAGGGTGAAAGCTAGGGTGGTCGCAAATGTTGACGCCTTGACAAACAGACGGAGGAACGAACAAACGAATGGCCTATATGGCGCCATGCTAATTGCAGGCGCGACAAAAGTCACTTGCACAGCCAAAATTTGGACTTGTCCCGGGCAGCTGGGGGATGGATTTGTCAGGCCCTGAGCCCAATCTCCTGCTTGTCTGAATATATACGGTATAGATTATGGCAGGATAAGAAAATGTCCCAGATAATATGATACCATTTACATCCCCTCAGGTAGTTGTCATTGTTAGATGTCTCGTAACATTTCCAAGCTCCTGTGATTAGTCGTGGTGTGTGACTGAAGTCAAACAGCAAACTGCCGATGGTTGAGCTGAAAAAGTTGAAGACATCTTTAATATGCATTATGACAATAATTCTACATCAGCATAGGTAAGTATTTTGTGTTAACTGGAGGATAGTTTTTGTCAATTCTCCATAAAAACCTATGTTGTGGGTATTCATTAGAACTGTCTCGGTGAGGCAGTTCTAATGAGTAGTCACAACATATGTTTTTATGAGGAAATAAGGAAAACTTTACTTCAATTATCACAAAATACTTACATGCTAAGCCACAAAAGTGTGATGTTCTTTTCAGACGTGTGCCCAACAAAGACCCAGATCAGACTGTGTCAAAGCCCCAGATTTTTTTTTTTTTGGGGGGGGGGGGGGATTGTTTTTATGACCCTTTCAAGATTATTTCACTCATACATGTATCAAGTCGATTGTTATTCAGAGATGGGCAAATACGAAACACCCGAAGAAAAACTACCCGACCTTCCGTTACAGAACTTGGCATCTCACACTTGACCCGAGCCAGGCTTGAACCCAGCAGTGCAATACCATAGCCCAAGTCAGAGGGGGTATCCATGTATTATTTTTCATATTTCTGCATGAAAACATACATGTGTGTTGTGGATACAGTACTCAGTAGAAGCGCCTCAATGAGGTGCATCTAATGAGTACCTACAACATATGTTTTGGAAACCCGCCCATTGGGGCTTGGAGAAATAGATTGGGCTACATGGGGCTTCCATGCAGAGCTGAAACCAACCACACATGAGTACTAGTAAAACCACTTAGCCCCAGATAATTTAGGGTATTGGATTTTCAACATATATGTATTATTTTTCTTATTTCTACACGAAAACATACCGTATGTTGTGAGTACTCATTAGAAACACCCATCAGTAGAGAAATAGACTGGGGTGCATGGTGCTTCCATGCTGAGCTGAAACCAACTGCACATGAGTACTGATAAACTGCTTTGGTATAAGCCTGCCCATTCATGCGCACCGTCCATGCATATAAACTCTATTGGTATCATCATCTCATGTCAATGTTGGTAAAAATCCCACAAAATGGGACGCAACATCACCAAAATGACTTAGATCAGCGTGAATATTCAGAGAAATCAGAAATAAATTGTTGGTTTAGACTCATATTCTAGACAGGTTTTTAATTATTTGGACCCCATTTTGATTTATATCAGTCTTTGAATCGACTGCCTGTTCGAAATTCGCAAAATTGCAGTATGTTTCCTCTGGCTTTCTTTGCCGGATTGTTGCAGGGTCGCTGGTGGGGCTTTATTAGCCGAAACTACGTAGTATGACCCATCTTCTTTCTTATGAATGATTTCATTGCTCTTAAAGGAACTCATTTTTGATTTTTATTATATAGTGTTGATAGTGATGTTAAACCTGTTCCAACAGAACATTATAGTGATGTTTAACCTGTTCCAACAGAACAATATAGTTATGTTAAACCTGTTCCAACAGAACAATATAGTGATGTTAAACCTGTTTCAACAGAACAATATAGTGATGTTAAACCTGTTCCAACAGAACAATAGTGATGTTAAACCTGTTCCAACAGAACAATATAGTGATGTTAAACCTGTTCCAACAGAACAATATAGTGATGTTAAACCTGTTCCAACAGAACAGTATAGTGATGTTAAACCTGTTCCAACAGAACAGTATAGTGATGTTAAACCTGTTCCAACAGAACAATATAGTTATGTTAAACCTGTTTCAACAGAACAATATAGTGATGTTAAACCTGTTCCAACAGAACAGTATAGTGATGTTAAACCTGTTCCAATAGAACAATATAGTTATGTTAAACCTGTTTCAACAGAACAATATAGTTATGTTAAACCTTTTCCAACAGAACAATTTAGTGATGTTAAACCTGTTCCAACAGAACAATATAGTGATGGTAAACCTGTTCCAACAGAACAATATAGTGATGTTAAACCTTTTCCAACAGAACAATATAGTGATGTTAAACCTTTTCCAACAGAACAATATAGTGATGTTAAACCTGTTCCAACAGAACAGTATAGTGATGTTAAACCTGTTTCAACAGAACAATATAGTGATATTAAACCTGTTTCAACAGAACAATATAGTGATGTTAAACCTGTTCCAACAGAACAATATAGTGATGTTAAACCTGTTCCAACAGAACAATATAGTGATGTTAAACCTGTTCCAACAGAACAGTATAGTGATGTTAAACCTGTTCCAACAGAACAGTATAGTGATGTTAAACCTGTTCCAACAGAACAGTATAGTGATGTTAAACCTGTTCCAACAGAACAGTATAGTGATGTTAAACCTGTTCCAACAGAACAATAACAATGTACATTTTCATGCAGAAATAAGAAAAATTTTCAGTACTTTTCGGATGAAAAAAGGTGCCTTACCTGGAGCTATATATGTTATGTGCTTGCTTATAGTCTGATCAGTGTTTTATTTTATGCCACATATACAAATGTATGTAGATTTGATAGTTACTACGGTAGTTCTGATTTTTAACGGGAATGGATACACCTTCAGGGGAACAGCATACAGTCGGACTTCCATGCCTCGAACCCCTTCGGGACCATAGAAATTTGTTCGAAACAGCGGTAGTTTGAGCCACTGTTGCATACTTCCAGAAAACATAACTGGGGTATTTTTGGACTTCTTTTTGGTGCACTGTAACATAAATGTATGCTGTGTGTACTCATTAGAATCGCCTCATTGAGGCGATTCTAATGAGTACACACAGCAAACATTTGCAAGATAAAAGTCGAAAATCTCCTTAATTATCCCACACTTTTTCTTATGCAGAGGAATTCCGTAGGGACTCAAAAATGTGTTCGACTCAGCCATGGTAAACGAGCCATCGGTGTTCGAGCCATCGAAGTTCGACTATAGTTGGAGAACATACATGTAAGAGAGTACCAAGATCAATTCATGAAAATTGGCAGGTACGCTCAGACATGATTTTATTGAAAATGTAGAAACTCATGCTCTCAGGTTTATACTCTCCTCTTGCCAATGCTTTGGTTGTTTACTTGATTTTTTTCCCCCAAAGGGATCCATCTTCAGACGGTGTTATATCCAAATCTTGTTATAACGAGGTTGTGGTGTACTATGTTCGCAAGACTTTACTCACCTTTCGTGCCCTACAGCTGCTGAACTTTCTTGGGCATTGTCCTCAACAATGATCACATCATCATCAGTAGCTGCAGAGCCTCGAGAATCAGTGTTTGTTTCATCTATTAGAATTACTTCTGTATCAGTCTTTGTCTGCTTCAGTTCATTTCCAGCTTGAATTTGGGTCACTTTGCTATCATTTTCCCTTTGTGTAATTTCTGCATGAGTTCTGTTTTCAGCCACTGTTAAATCAATATTTTGTACAACGCTTATTTCTGTTTCTGATTTACATTCTTGTGCAGAAGCTCCTATCAGTTCAATTATATCTGACTCTCCTACATTGTCTCTATGTGGAACACTAGTTAATGAATCAGTCTCAAGCCTAATTCTCTTTGCAGGAGGTTCAAAACATTCCTGCGGTTCTGTTTTTGTCTTTCCTATAGAACTGAGACTTAATGCTGACTCTGATGTGACATCTGGTTCTACCACAATAACATTATCATCACTATTTTCCTTAATTCTGCTTAGGGGATCATTTTTCACTGGATTTTCAATCGAAGCTGATTCCGTTTCACATGTAGCATAGTTACTTTTCCAGTCTTCTACAAGAACTAAGTCTTCATTAGGTTCTGAGTTTTCAACATCAACAACCTTGACAGTTTCTATTTTTAAACTTTTATTTATGCTGAAGCTGTCTTTATCATTATCTTTCATGTCACTAAATGAAGAAACATTTTCATCTTTATTGTCCACTGTTCCTTCAGGTGAAACAGATGCAGCCACTTGAGTGTCAGGGTTTGCATTATTTAAAGGTTCTTCCATATTTCTGAAATACATATCAGCGTTCAACATTAACTTTTTAAATAACTAGACATGGTGGTCCTGTAACTCTTGGGATGCACTGGACCTGATCTAAGTTCAACTGGACCGAGGAAATGATAACAAGAGGGCCCACAGGGCCCTGAATCGCTCGCCTGAGAATGAGTGTCTCTAGTACATTCTTGGTCCAAGGGCTATAATTTGAACAAACTTGGTAGAGGTCCAATAGATGAAACTTCATACTATATATCAAAGACCTGTGCCTTCTGGTTTCAGACAAGAAAATTGTTAAAGGTTTTCCCTAAATAAGCCTATGTAAAACCAGTGGGACCTGGCGCAGGGGCATATTTTGGCGCCAGGACTATAATTTGTACAATCTCAGCAGATGTCCACTAGATGAAGCTTCACACCAAACATCAAAGACTTGGGCCTTCTGGTTTCAGACAAGAAGATTTTTAAAGGATTTTTTTCCTATACAAGTCAACGTAAAACTAGTGGGTCCCGGCACAGGAACGTTTTTGGACAGAATGCTATCATTAGAACAATCTTGGCAGAGGTCCATTAGATGAAGCTTAATACCAAATATCAAAGACCTGGGCCTTCTGGTTTCAGACAAGAAGATTTTTAAAGGTTATCCCTGTATAGGCCCATGTTAAATCAGTGGGCTCTGGCACGGGGGCATTTTTGGCCCCAGGACTATATTTTGATCAATCTTGGTAGAGGTCCACTAGGTGAAGCTTCATGCCAAATATCAAAAACCTGGGCCTTCTTGTTTCGGACAAGAAGATTTTTAATGGTTTTCCCTATATAGGCCTATGTGAAACCAGCAGGCCATGGGTTGGTGGCATTTTTGGCCCAGGGCTATATTTTGAACAATCTTGGTAGAGGTCCACTAGGTGAAGCTTCATACCAAATATCAAAGACCTGGTTTAAGACAAGTAGATTTTTAAAGGTTTTTCTCTATATAAGTCTATGTAAAACTGGTGGGCCGCCGTGAAGGGGGGGGGGGGGCATTTATGGCCCCAGGGCCCTATATATGCCTATGTGAAACCTGCAGGCCCTGGTGCAGTGGCATTTTTGGCCCCAGGGCTATATTTTGTACAATCTTAGTAAAGGTCCACTAGGTATAGCTTCATACCAAATATCAAACACCTGGGCCTACTGGTTTCAAACAAGAAGATTTTTAAAAGTTTTCTCTATATAAGTCTATGTTAAACAGGTGGGCCCCGGCGCAGGGGCATTTATGGCCCCAGGGCTATAATGTGACGAATCTTGGTAGAGGTCCACTAGATGAAGCTTCATACCAAATATCAAAGACCTGGGCCTTCTTGTTTCAGACAAGAAGATTTTTAAAAGGTTTTCCCTATATAATAAGTCTATGTAAAGCTGGTGGGCCCCAATGTGGAGGCATTTATGAACCCAGGGCTATAATTTGAACAATTTTGGTAGAGGTTCACTAGTTGAAGCTTCATACCAAATACCAAAGACCTGGGCCTTCTTGTTTCCGACAATAAGATCTTTAAAGGTTTTCCCTATATAGGTCTATGTAAAACTGGTGGGATCGCCCCCGCCCATCGGGGCTTGAAGAAATATAGCGGCTGCATGATGCTTCCACGCAGAGCTGAATCCGACCCGCACTCAAGTACTGGTAAACCGCTTAGAGGATCTAAGCCTGCCCAGGCAAAGCAGTGCGCACGAGTGGGACCGTCAATGCTTATAAACCCTATGTGTTTCATTGGACGACAGGGCTTGAGATGTCATTTCATCTCAATGTTGGGTAAAAGTCCCACAAAATTGGAAGCAACATCTCCAAAATGACCTTTACAGTGTTGACGGGGATGTTAAACCTTAAAACAAACAAAACAAAAAAACTGGTGGGCCCCGGTGCGGAGGCATTTATGATCCCAGGGCTATAATTTGAACAATTTTGGTAGAGGTTCACTAGTTGAAGCTTCATACCAAATATCAAAGACCTGGGCCTTCTGGTTTCAGACAAGATTTCTATATAAGTCTATGTAGAACTGGTGGTGGGGGGGGGGGAGCATTTATGGCCCAAGGGCTATAATTGGACAATCTTGGTAGAAGTCAACTAGATGAAGCTTCATACAAAATATCAAAGACCTGGGCCTTCTTGTTTCAGACAAGAAGATTTTTAAAGGTTTTCCCTATATACGTCTATGTGAAACCAGTGGGCCTCAGTGTGGGGGCATTTTTTGGCCCCAAGACTATATTTTGAACAATCTTGGTAGCGGTCCACCAGATGAAGCTTCATACCAAATATCAAGGAACTGGGCCTTCTGGTTTCAGACAAGAAGATTTTTAAAGGTTTTCCCTATATACGTCTAAGTAAAACTGGTTGACACTGGCGCGGGGCCATTTTTGGCCACAGGGCTCATTACGATACCTCATCCGTACAACAAAGTGCATTTTTCACATCTCCAAAATGGCTACATGTACTTTTCTGATGAAAATCCTTGATATTTTTCTTATAAATGCTCATAACATAGGTTGTGTGTGCTGGTTAGAACCGCCTCACTGATGTGTTTTTAACGAGTACCCACAACCTATGTCTTGGAGCAGAAATAAGGAAAAGAATCTTTACCCCCATAAACCCCAGTTTTCTCTATATAAAGTGGGGTTATGGGGAGTCTTTATTTCAAGGACTTGTTCATGTGATGTATAATTTGAACAATCTTGGTAGAGGTCCACTAAATGTAGCTTCATACCAAATATCAGACCTGGACAATGAGGTTTCAGAGAAAAAGATTTTTTAAGTTTTCAGTAAAAAAAATCTATTTTTAGAATCTGAGATGTGCAACAGACCAGAACCATTTGAACAATTTTGAAAGGGGACCACCTACGGACCATTCCTGTGAAATTTGGTCAAAATACGATCAGTGGTTTAGGAGATGTTGTTTGAAGAAATTGTTAACGCACGCACGGGCGGACAAAAAGCGATCCTAATAAATTGTTTGAAGAAATTGTTAATGGACAGACAGACGGACACATGCACGACGGACAACAGACAAAAAAAAGTGATCCCAAGGGCTTGTCACTTTGTGACAGGTGAGCTAAAAATCATACTAAAGTGATATGTTAGTTCTACAGTCATCAGATTATTTGTATTGTTATTTGTTTACATAGTTAAACTCGAGCAATAAATTGAAAACAAACTTTTTACCGTAAATTGGTTAACAAGAGGGCCATGATGGCCCTGGATCGCTCACCTGACCCATAGAGTAACAAGTGGGCCCCGGGGAGGGCCATTATTGACCCCAGGGCTATAATGTGCATAACGTTGAGGGAGATCTAAAAAGGTGAAGCTTCATACCAAATATCAACAAAGGCTATAATTTGAACAATCTTGGCAAAGGTCCACTTTCCCTATATAAGTCTATGTTAAACCAAAGGGTCTCGGGGCAGGGGCATTTTTGGCCGTAGGGCTATAATTTGAACAATCTTGATAGAGGTCCACTAGATGAAATTTCACACCAAATATCAATGACCTAGGCCTTGTGGTTTCACAGAAGAAGATTTTTAAAGATTTTCCCTATAGTCTATGTAAAACCTAAGGGCCCTGAGGTGGGGGCATTTTTGGTCTAAGGGCTATAATTTGAACAATCTTGTTAGAGGTCCACTAGATGAAGCTTCAAACCAAATATCACAGACCTAGGCCTTGTGGTTTCAGAGGAGAAGATTTTCCCTATGCAAGTCTATGTAAAACCAAAGGCCCCAGAGTGGGGGCATTTTTGGCCTCAGAGCTATAATTTGAACAATCTTGGTAGAAGTCCACAATATGAAGCTTCATACCAAATATCAAAGACCTGGGCCTTGTGGATTCAGAGAAAAAGATTTTTAAAGATTTTCCCTATATTATCCTATTGTTATGCATAAGAATTTATTTTTCTGATTCCCACTTCCACCCCACTGACCTAATAGTGCTATAAATATCTTGTTAATCTTCTTATAGAAGATTCTCGAAAGCCTGAGTCACAGATTAATTTCTATTTGTAAACATCTTGTTTACAAGGAAAAGTACTTTGGAACCTTCCAGAAAGTTCAGGTTTGCATTATTTTTAGAAAATTACATCATCTTATTCCACAGCCCTGTGGAACATTCTAGAGAAATCTTAGGGTCTATAAAAGAGCTTGATTTTTCTCATTGAGTCAGACTTTGGAGTTTCAAGTTTGGGCTTAGAAGAAAAGTTATTCTAAATTCTTTGTTGGATTGTTAAAGGATATTACTTTTCATTTTGGACTGTGAATTCTGTGGGATCAAGGAAAATAGATTCATTCAGGATATTTCATAACAGAGCTAAGTACATTTAATTTTCTTACTTCTACAGGTTAAAATTAACTTGTAAATAAATTTTGTTAAATTTTTCCAAAAGGCTTGTTTGCCTTTTCTTTCTGCTACGCTTGGCTTGTAACACTATGAAAAACCAAACGGCTCTGGGGCGGGGGCATTTTTGGCCCCAGCACTATAATTTGAACACTCTTGGTATGGGTCCACTAGGTGAAGCTTCATACCAAATAGCAAAGACCTAGACCTTGCGGTTTCAGAGTAGAAAATTTTTAAAGATTTTCCCTATATAAGCCCATGTAAAACCAAAGGGTCCCGGGGCGGGGGCATTTTTGGCCCCAGGACCATGATTTGAACAATCTTGGTAGGGGTCCACTAGATGAAGCTTTATACCAAATATCAAAGACCAGGGCCTTGTGGTTTCAGAGAAGAAGATTTTTAAAGATTTTCCCTATATAAGCCCATGTAATACCAAAGGGCCCCGGGGTGGGGGCATTTATAGTCCCAGCATTAAAATTTGAACAATCTTGGTAGGGGTCCACTAGATGAAGCTTCATACCAAATATCAAAGACCTAGGCCTTGCGGTTTCAGAGAAGATTTTTAAAGATTTTCCCTACATAATCATATGTAAAACCAAAGGGACTCTGGGCGGGGGCATTTTTGGCCCCAGCACTATTATTTGAAAAATCTTGGTAGGGGTCCACCAGATGAAGTTTTACACCAAATATCAAAGACCCGGGCCTTGTGGTTTCAGAGAAGATGATTTTTTTTTTTTTTTTTTTTTTTTTTAAGTTTTCGGTGAAAAAATCTATTTTTGGCTCCTGTGACCTAGATGTGCAACGGACCGGAACCATTTGAACAACTTTGAAAGGGGATCACCTACGGATCATTCCTGTGATGTTTGGTCAAAATCTGAACAGTGGTTTAGGAGATCATGTCTTTTGAAGAACTTGTTTACGCACACACGCACGCACACACTGACGACGGACGAAAAGTGATCACAAAAGCTCACCTTGTCACTACATGACAGGTGAGCTAAAAATACTTGCTAGAATCACCTCATAGTCGATGACACAATTCTAACACGAACCCACAACTAGGTGATGGCTAATCAGAGCTGAAAAGTTAATCGATTATCAACCCTGTCATTGCGATCGATAATCGATTAGTAATCGCTAAGGTTTTTGTCATAACTTTACCTGTCTGGCTACCTGTCCGAGCATGACTCTTACCATATGTTGCACTTTACCATATGTATATTTGAACAGACAGGCCTGAGCAAACAGTTTAGGCCCAGATGAGACACCGCAGAATGCAGCGTCTCATCAGTGTCTGCACGGTTTGTCACTCATACAGCTATTTTAGGCATAACTTTGGGGAGTTAATTGTACCAATCAAGTAATCGATTAAAAGCAAATCAGAAATGAAAATCATTTTTGCGGAATTTATCGATAGATTGTATGATTAATCGCGTCAGCCTTAACCCACAACAAAGGTTTCTGAAGAGCATTAACGAACCCTTGTCCTACTGAAGAAGACAATAATATCTTTGCAAACATGGAAGATCCAGATCAGATGAATTCTGAAAAAGCCATCTGATCAGGATTTACACTATTTGTCATTCAGTTTGTGAACTGGTCAGATATATTACATCAAGTTATTTGATTGACTGATGGTCAGAATTGGTGTGATAAACTTAATCTATTCAGCAGGATAGTGGTTAAAGACACATTTTTTTCTCTATATAAAAGGGGTGGCCTGTTACATAATCTCCAATAATCAAGTCCTTCGGACCATAGGGCACATCAAAGGCTTATCTTATCTAAGTGATTATGAGGTGATTATGAGCAGAGACTCTCTGTGAGATATGTTTAAAAGGGGGCTCTATAAGGGGACCTTGTGTGATGGTATATTTTTTACTGAGATTGTTTCCAACAAAATGTTGTTTTAAATTACTTTATTTTTTATTTTTATTTTATTTTTAAAAAAAAAAAGGAAAGGAAAACTCTGACAGTCATTGTTTCATTGATTCAAATCTGAAAAGAAGTAAACTTAATGAATTTATTAATTCAAGATGGTGTTTGTTTGTTTGATTTGAGGTTTAACATCCCGGACAACACTGTATAGGTCATTTTGGAGATGTTGCTTTCAATTTTTTGGGGACATTTACCCGACACTGAGATGAAATGACATCTCAAGCCCTGTCGCCCAATAAAACCAATAGGGTTTATAAGCATTGACGGTCTGACTTGCACCGCGATTTAATCATTAAATGAACATTTATTTATTTATTTGGAGGGGTATACATTATTTTTTCATTTCTACTCAAAAACATATACTGTCCTCATTAGTATCCCCTCGCAGAGACTTTTTTTTACGAGTACTCACAATGTAAAAATATTGTATAGTAAAACTGGGTTTTGAGGGGAAACATTATTTTTTTTTTTTAATTTCTACTCAAAAACATGAATTGTGGGTTCTCGTTAGAAGCACCTTACCGATGCGGTTCTAACAGGTACCCACTATATATGTTTTGAACACAAATTGTGGGTTCTCATTAGAAGCGCCTCCCCGAGGCGGTTCTAACAAGTACCCACAATATATGTTTGAGCCGAAATATTAAAGATATCAGGACTTTAATCCTTTTTGGTCGTAAAATTTAACCAAGATATTTCAATAGGCATGTTTTTAGTAATGATTATCAATAATTGTGACTAAAAAGAAAATAAAGAAAAAAAAAAAAATACATTCCATTAATATCAAAACCAGGACATGGTTATCAAAAAAGTAGATAAATAGATGTGAATTGTCTCTAGGTAACTGATTACCCTCTCTTGGTCCCCTACCTGTATGACAGTCAGAATACCCCAAATGTATCTTATCTCAAAACTGATTTCTTCAATAACTGGTCATTAGGGTGTTATGCAATCAAAAAATGTGTCTTTAAAGAAAATAATAACAGGGCTTTAGATAAGGCCCCGTACCGCGTAAATTACGAAAATATTCGGGAGGATACTCCTTTTTTTCAAATCTGATGCGTATCAGGTACGAAAATCAAAAAAGCATTACGTTTTAAATATTTTTCGAGAGCGTATTTTGTTTTGTCCTCTCGTTTTCAACAAGGTTGCAAAAATGCCGGCAAATATCATATTTTCCATGCCACTGGCATTTACCTGCATTTATGGCAAATATGGCACATTCAATTGATGGTCATCAAGTATGTTTGGTTTAGATGTGTTTAGCTAAATTTCAGGACATTTAATGAACAGTGATGCTCTAACTTCTAGGGTATACATAGCTTAAAGCCATACAATAACTCAGTTCACACCTAAGATACCTCTTTTCAATTCCACCTAGACTAAATATCTAAGTTATATAAACAAATAACAAATTATGACATCTTCTTGTTTTCATTTTTGCCTCTGGCTATGCTCTACCTACTTTAAATAAACATTTTCTTAAATTTGTTGTTTTAGTAATTCTATCTGTCTAGTGTCTATCCAAAGATTAAGGGTCAATATACCAAGTGTCACTGGCAGAGCTAAATAAACATGTTCTTAATTTTGTTGTTAAGTAATGTCAAATTGACAATTTATGTAAAACTCCTTGCAACTTTGGATAGTGTCCCGTCAGACAAGGCAACAAACAAACAAACAAAATAAACAACAATGGGACCAAGCAAATCGAAACTCACCAAGGACAAGCAAAGGAGTGGTCGACACAAACTTCATGGATAGGGATGACTTCTGCCTCACATATAACTTTGAGGAAAACAATATCATTGATTTCAGGCCTCTAACAAATAAGTATGGACGAAAAACAGGGTGCGCAATATTAACATTTAGCACTGTGCATGCGCCACTGATGCTGATTTCGTCAACACATAATACTGAAGTCCGACCCCTTCTCTATTCAATAATAAGGTGCAATGCATGCCAGCAATTTGGACATACCACAACCCGCTGCAGGAACAGTTTTACAGTGTGTATGTTTTGCAGTTATGGTCATCAGACAAATTTTTGTCCAAGCAGAAACTTGCCTGGCTACCATAAATGTGCAAACTGTAAACAAGGGCATGCCGCTAACAGTCCGACTTGCCCTGTCTTCATCAAATATAAGGACCAAATTAAAACAAAAAACCGTCAACTTCAACAGGAATGGGACGAACGAAAACAACTAATGTCTGACTCTAAGCCACTACAAAATAGAAATGGAGGCAATGATCAGGAATCGATACAATCAACACAAGCACCTCCAGATGCACAACCGCAATGTATTGCTAGGGTTTCAACACCCGATATTATTGCCCGAACTGCTTGCACTGGGACACATGCCCCAACACTCACAGAAAACACTGGTGGAAATCACACCACTGCAATAAAAATACCAACCAGCAAGCAGGGAGGCATTAAACCATTTATGGCTACAATGGATGTTGCACGCATTATAAAGTATCTGCTTCAACCAAACGTGCTAACCACAATGCAGGGCTTAACACAGGAAACCAGGGATAAGGCTATAGATGCACTCATCTATAATACAGCACAATTCTTGGAAGAAAATGATCCTAAAAGTAATGACTGCATATCAATTAATGATAATGCTCCTTGTGGGACTCTTCATAACAATACTTCTGTGTCTGAACCTTATCATACTCCTAAATTATTCCAGTCTCCAGTTCTACAGCCCCCTCAATCAATTGTTCCAAATCAAAAAAAGAACAAGAAGCTGCCTGAACTACAACAAACTGCTGTGCAGCGATCAGAGACACCTGAGCAGTTGTATGACAGGTTAATTAAGGAAAACATAGCAAAACCAATTTCATCCTCTCCTAAACCACACAAAACCAAGCCAACACAGGCACGCAGATCTAACACAAACAGTAGTGGACTTAATCAGTCACGTCGAACAGGGAAGAGCCTGCAAAAGGAGCTTCTAGATCGCAGAACTCCTGATGTGGGTAAAGTCTACAGAGGAAAAATCGTTGTACCAACTAAACCAAGACTAAGTAAGAAATAGTTTTTACCTCTTAACAATTAGGTTGTGATAATGGGCTCAATAAACCGCAGAACAGAACTGAAAGTGGTGCAGTGGAATGCCCGCAGTCTCTGCGGACATGCCATGCAACACAAAAAAGCAGAATTCTATGACTACTTATTAACATTTAAAGATATTCCAGAGGTTGTCTGCATCCAGGAAACTTGGAATAACACTAGTCATAATTGTCTAAAATTTATGGGGTACAAGCAACCAGTCTCCTATGTACGTACTGAGAAAAAGGGTGGTGGGGTTGCTACATTTGTGAGGGAAGGGCTAGACTCGGAAGAAATTCTATACAGGCAAAAGAATCCAAATCTTGAGGTTACCATTGTACGAATATTTGGGATTAATAAAAGTACTGACATTATTAACATATATTCAAATGGAAAAAAACATGATAAGCAAAGCTGATTATGATCATATTTTAACTCATGTAAGTAAAAATCATATCATTGTTGGTGACTTTAATATAAGGGACAGCCTCTGGGATAATCAATACCATGATGGTGAGGTTCCAGCAGGGCGTGAGCTTCTAAACTTTATAGAGGACCATGACCTGGTGGTGCTGAATAATGGGGAAGGAACACGTTACTCGATTGAATCGGGGCAAACAACTGCGATTGACCTCACCCTCGCCTCTCGTGATGTTTGTCGAGATTTCCAGTGGTATGTGCACCAAAACTGCCTGGGTAGTGACCATTTCCCCATTAACAATACAAATGTATTCTACAGGATCAAATACCACGCTGGAAACTGACTAAAGCTGATTGGGCCCTTTTTCGCAATTTGACAAACAACATTGATATTCAGTTCGATCAACAAACAATTAATGAATCTAATGACCAATTCATAAATGAATTAATTGCCATTTGTGAGGAAACAATACCTAAAACCAAGCCAAATCCTGACAAAAAACAACCGCATCTTCCCTGGTGGAATGACGAATGTTCAACTGCAGTCCGTGAGAAGCGTAAAGCATATAAGAAATGGAAAAAATACAGTTCTGATCAACTTAAGGACCTGTATATAATAGCCAGAGCCAAAAGTAACGAAATCCTGGATAATGCAAAGAAGTGTAAATGGCAGGAAATTGTCTCGAAGCTAAATCACAAGGCAAACAGTAAATATATCTGGAATGTAATATCCAAATTCAATGGAAAACCATTTAGGCCAGTGGAAGTATTGAAACTAAATATTATTCGATACCATGAAAATGAGGATAAGGCAAATGCACTGGTTAACCATTACCAAAAGGTAAGTGGCAATGAATTACTTGAACACAGTTTCAGACTAAGAAAACTTGAACTTGAACCTGGAATTATCTTGTCAGTGCAGGAAAACATCACGATGGGTGAGGGTGAGGCATACAATGAGTTGTTTACCTTTAAGGAACTTATCACTGCGCTTAATAAGAAACAGACCACTGCTCCTGGGGCTGACACAATTCACTATGATATGTTGAAAAATGCTTCTGAAAAATGCAAATGGCAAATTTTACAATTAATTAACAAATAATGGACTGAGGGTAAACTACCAGACGAATGGAAACTGGGAACAATAGTACCACTTCTGAAACTAAATAAATCCCCTCATGAACCAGGATCTTATAGGCCAATTTCTTTAACATCAGTAACATGTAAGGTCATGGAAACTATGATCGCAAACAGACTGACGAGTCACCTTGAAAAGAACAAACTTTTGGCACCTATGCAATCTGGATTTAGGAAAAATAGGTCTACCCTTGATCAAATCATTCGATTACAGACTGCAATACTAAAAGCTAAAATGGAGAATAGGGACCTTCTCTGTATATTCCTGGATCTAGAAAAAGCTTTTGATCTTATGTGGACCAATGGAGTGCTAATGCAGTTAAACAAATTCAAAATCAAAGGTAGATTATTAGGTTGGGTACAGGACTTCCTTAAAGATAGAAAAATACAGGTTAGGGTCGGATCTAACTTGTCCGAAGTTAAGGTACTTGACAACGGTTCTCCCCAGGGCAGTGTTCTTAGTCCAATTTTATTTAACATTCTTGTACAACACTCAACATGATGTGCTAAAAGATCTGTCGTGTGAGCTGTCTCAATATGCACAGCAGTCTGGAAATCAGGGCGCAGTAAGTCCCATTTGGTGCATCTCATGCAGCAGATCTTGAATAAAATTGAGGCATGGGCAGCGTCGTTGGGTATCAAAATCTCCTCCAATAAAACCGAAGTTGTATTGTTCAATCATCCAGGAACTCCAAATGAAAATATACCTAAATTGAAAATAGGAAACAAATCACTGGAATATAAAACTGAAGCTAAATTCTTAGGAATGACATTTGATAGCCAGTTGTACTGGCAGAAACATATAACAGACTTGGTAGCAAAATGTAAATAAAAGCACGCTAACACTGCATGATACCCCACCACTGCAAGATAATATGGTTAAAGCTTTGCCCATAATAGTGGTACTTTTAAGTGTTATAGTTATCTGTAAAACTTCACTAAGGCATTCAATATAGTAAAGGAACTACATACATGTATATCAAAAGGGCAGATAATACAATAACCAGAAAAGCAGAGTGACTGTCCTTGGCAATAATATGTGTACTTTAGTGTTTTAAAATTTGAAGAAAATCCATGAAAAGATTCTTAAGTTATTGATCGCAAACTCCAAAAAAAATTGTGAGAAATTAATCTAGTTATCGGTCGGAAATGGTGTGGATGGACGGACAAACGGACAGACACCGGAGGGTATATTATAATACCCCAGCACTATCGTGTGATGGGGTGTAACAAAATGAAGAAAAGAAAAAAAAAGTCATTCCCGATATAAACATGTAGGCACAATTTGAAAAAAAAATGTGAAAAATTAATCAAGTTATCGGTCGGAAATGGTGGGGATGGACGGACGGACAGACGGACGGACAGACACCGGAGGGTATATTATAATATCCCAGCACTATCATGTAATGGGGTATAACAAAAAGAAGAAAAGGAAAAAAAAAAAGGTAAAAAAAGGAATGAAAAACAAATAAAAGCACGCTAACACTGCATGATACCCCACCACTGCAAGATAATATGGTTATAGCCTTGCCCATAATAGTGGTACTTTTAAGTGTTATAGTTATCTGTAAAACTTCACTAAGGCATTCAATATAGTAAAGGAACTACATACATGTATATCAAAAGGGCAGATAATACAATAACCAGAAAAGCAGAGTGACTGTCCTTGGCAATAATATGTGTCCTTTAGTGTTTTAAAATTTGAAGAAAATCCATGAAAAGATTCTTAAGTTATTGATCGCAAACTCCAAAAAAAATTGTGAGAAATTAATCAAGTTATCGGTCGGAAATGGTGTGGATGGACGGACGAACGGACAGACACCGGAGGGTATATTATAATACCCCAGCACTATCGTGTGATGGGGTATAACAAAAAGAAGAAAAGAAAAAAAAGTCATTCCCGATATAAACATGTAGGCACAATTTGAAAAAAAAAATGTGAAAAATTAATCAAGTTATCGGTCGGAAATGGTGGGGATGGACGGATGGACAGATGGACGGATGGACGGACGGACAGACACCGGAGGGTATATTATAATATCCCAGCACTATCGTGTAATGGGGTATAACAAAAAGAAGAAAAGGAAAAAAAAAAGGTAAAAAAAAAGGAATGAAAAACAAAAAATGAGAAAAAAAAAACGAAAAAAAAAAAAAATTCATTGCAAAAAGAAAGAAAAGAAAAATAAACGGAAAAAAAAGAAAAGAAAAAACGAGAAAAAAAGGAAAAAAAAAGAAAATTCCATTCCTCCACGGGGGTTTGAACTCACGCCCCTCAGATTCATAGTACAAATTAATCCAGTTATTGGTCGGAAATGGTGGGGACGGACGGACGGACAGACACCGGAGGGTATATTGTAATATCCCAGCACTATCGTGTGATGGGGTATAACAAAATGAAGAAAAGGGTGAAAAAAAAGGGGAAAAAAAGGAATGAAAAACCAAAAATGAGGAAAATTAAAAAAAATAAATAAATTCATTGCCAAATGAAAAAGAAAGAAAAAGAAAAAAGAAAAAAGAACACACACAAAAAAAAAGAAAAAACGAAAAAAAAAAAAATTCCATTCCTCGATGGAGATTTGAACTCACGCCCCTCAGATTCATAGTCAACAATAGGATTTGTAGTCCAGCACTCTAACCACTACACTGGCAGTGATAATCAGTATATTTCATAAATTAAAGGAATAAATGCGCAGAAACTATTTAATGGGAATTGTTAACGACCAATTTTTCGTTAAATGTTAACGCATTTTGTGTATTCACAACACAAAACCTGCTTATTATGGTCGTTTATACATCAGTGCAGTTTCATCCAAATATTCCATATAGTAAAGGAATAAGTCCCCAAAAACCACTTAATCGGAATTTTTAACGACCATAATTCCGTTAAATATTAATGTATTTTGCCCATTTACAATCCCAAACCACTCATACCCAATGCCAATGTGTATACAAAATTTGAAGAAAATCCGTGAAAAAATATTCAAGTTATTGATCGGAAACGCCCCAAAACCCCTTATTTTGAACTAAAAAGGGCCATAACTCTGTCAAATGTTAACGGATTCTGCCCATTAACAATCCCATACCACTCATTCCCGATATATACATGTATGCAAAATTTGAAAAAAAATCGTTAAAAATTACTCAAGTTATCGATCGGAAATGGTGCCGACGGACGGACGGACGGACATACGGACGGACACCGGAGGGTATATCATAATACCCCGCCACTATCGTGTGGTGGGGTATAAAAATGAGAAAAAAAAACACGAAAAAAAAATTCATTGCAAAAAGAAAGAAAAGAAAAATAAACGGAAAAAAAAAGAAAAGAAAAAACGAGAAAAAAAGGAAAAAAACAAGATGTGTTTGTGAAACACCGATGCCCCCGGACAGCGCCTGTGCAATATGAAAGCCCCATCACTAAAGTATGTCATGGTTGAGGCCACAAGGTCACGAGGTAAAAAATTATGGTACCACTGGAAAGGTCTTGTGAGAAAGAATACACATGTGAAATATGAAAGCTCTATCACTTACCAATCAAAAGTTATGGACTATATTAAAGTTTTTAAAAAGTAGGTCAAACATCAAGGTCAAAGTCACAAGGTCAAAAATTATGGTACCACTAGAAAGGTCTTGTGACAAGGAATGCACATGTGAAATATGAAAGCCCTACCATTTACCAATCAAAAGTTATGGCCAATGTTAAAGTTTTTAAAAAGTAGGTCAAACATCAAGGTCAAGGTCATGAGGTCAAAAATTATGGTACCATTAGAAAGGTCTTGTGACAAGGAATGCACGTGAAATATGAAAGCTCTACCATTTACCAATCAAACGTTACGGCCAATGTTAAAGTTTTTAAAAAGTAGGTCAAATGCCAAGGTCAAGGTCATGAGGTCAAAAATTATAGTACCAATAGAAAGGTCTTGTGACAAGGAATGCACATGTGAAATATGAAAGCTCTATCACTTACGGTAAGTTACCAATCAAAAGTTATGGCCAATGTTAAAGTTTTTAAAAAAGTAGGTCATATGCCAAGGTCAAGGTCATGAGGTCAAAAATTATAGTACCAATAGAAAGGTCTTGTGACAAGGAATGCACATGTGAAATATGAAAGCTCTATCACTTACCAATCAAAAGTTATGGCCAATGTTAAAGTTTTTAAAAATGAGGCCAAAAGTAGGTCAAATGTCAAGGTCCAAGGTCACGAGGTCAAAATTTATGGTACCTCTTGAAAGGTCTTGTGACAAGGAATGCACATGTGAAGTATGAAAGCTGTACCACTTACCATTCAAAAGTTATGCCCAATGTTAAAGTTTTTGCAGACGGACAAACGGACAAACAGACAAACAGACTGAGGCCAAAAGTAGGTCAAATGTCAAGGTCCAAGGTCACGAGGTCAAAATTTATGGTACCTCTTGAAAGGTCTTGTGACAAGGAATGCACATGTGAAGTATGAAAGCTGTACCACTTACCATTCAAAAGTTATGCCCAATGTTAAAGTTTTTGCAGACGGACAAACGGACAAACAGACAAACAGACGGACAGACCAAAAACTATATGCCCCACAGAATCTTAGATTCCGGGGGCATAAAAAAGAAAATTCCATTTCTCCACGGGGGTTTGAACGCACGCCCCTCAGATTCATAGCACAAATTAATCCAGTTATTGGTCGGAAATGGTGGGGACGGACGGACGGACAGACACCGGAGGGTATATTGTAATATCCCAGCACTATCGTGTGATGGGGTATAACAAAAAGAAGAAAAGGGTGAAAAAAAGGGATAAAAAAGGAATGAAAAACCAAAAATGAGGAAAATTAAAAAAAAATAAAAAAAAATAAATAAATCCATTGCCAAAATGAAAAAGAAAGAAAAAGAAAAAAGAACACACACAAAAAAAAAGAGAAAACGAAAAAAAAAAAAAAATCCATTCCTCAACGGAGATTTGAACTCACGCCACTCAGATTCAAAGTCAACAATAGGATTTGTAGTCCAGCACTCTAACCACTACACTGGCAGTGATAATAAATATATCATAAATTAAAGGAATAACAGGCAGAAACTAGAATTTGTTTTTCTACAAAAACACAGATGTCTCCCCCGTTTTTGACTGCTAAGTATAACCTTGACATTGGAGGTATTGAGCTGGGTCTTGTGTGCAACACATCATCTAATGAAGATGAACATTTCTGCATAGTAACTTTAAAAATGTTCATAGAAAAATAAAAAAGTTATTGGCCGTAAACAAAAAAAGCACTTTTTTACCTTTGACCTCTAAGTATGGCCTTGACCTTTGCGGTACAACACATCCTCTCATGATGGTAAACATTTCTGCCAAGTAATTTCATAATCCATCAAAGAATAAGGAAGTTATTGACTGTCCTTTTTTTTACCTTTGACCTCTAGGTATGACCTTGACATTGGAGGTATGGAGCTTGGTCTTGCACATGACTCATGTTCCAACTTTCAAGCCTCTAGCTCCAACAGTTTTTGAGATATCTTGCTGACAAGATTTTATTAAAAAAAATTCAAAGGGCAATAACTCTTGAAAGGGGCATAATCCAGATGAGAAAAAAATACGTGTCAGCTTATTTTCCATTAGGAATGCATATATGAAATTTCAAAACCATAGCATACACAGTTCTAAAGTTATGCTATGCATCACTTTTAGGATTCATTACAATGGGCACAAATTACCAAAATGACAAAGGGCCATAACTCGCAAAGTATTTTTCGGAATTTTGTCAAAAGTTAATCAGTTCATATACTCATCACCACCAATATACTCAACAACTTTCAAGGCTCCAGCTCCAATAGTGTTTGAGATATTTTGCTGACAAGATTTTATTAAAAAAATTTCAAAGGGCAATAACTCTTGAAAGGGGCATAATCCGGACGAGAAAAGAAATACGCGTCAGCTAATTTTTCATGAGGAACCCATATATGAAATTTCAAAACCCTAGCATACACGGTTCTAAAGTTATGCTATGCATCACTTTAAGCATACATTACAATGGGCACAAATTACCAAAATGACAAAGGGCCATAACTCACAAAGTATTTTTTTGAATTTTGTCAGAAGTTAATCAGTTCATCTACTCATCACCACCAATATATTCACCAACTTTCAAGCCTCTAGCTCCAATAGTTGTTGAGATATCTTGCTGACAAGATTTTATTAAAAAAAAATTCAAAGGGCAATAACTCTTGAAAGGGGCATAATCCTGACGAGAAAAAAAAAATACCCGTCAGCTTATTTTCCATTAGAAATGCATATATGAAATTTCAAAATTATAGCATACACCGTTCTAAAGTTATGCCATGCATCACTTTTAGCATACATTACAATGGGCACAAATTACCAAAATGACAAAGGGCCATAACTCACAAAGTATTTTTCGGAATTTTGTCATAAGTTAATCAGTTCATCTACTCATCACCAACAATCTATTCACCAACTTTCAAGGCTCTAGCTCCAATAGTTTTTGAGATTTCTTGCTGACAAGATTTTATTAAAAAAATTTCAAAGGGCAATAACTCTTGAAAGGGGCATAATCCTGACGAGAAAAAAAATACGCGTCAGCTAATTTTCCATGAGGAATCCATATATGAAATTTCAAAACCCTAGCATACATGGTTCTAAAGTTATGCTATGCATCACTTTTAGCATACATTACAATGGGCACAAATTACCAAAATGACAAAGGGCCATAACTCACAAAGTATTTTTCGGAATTTTGTCAAAAGTTAATCAGTTGGCTCTAGCTCCAATAGTTTTTGAGATATCTTGCTGACAAGATTTTATTTAAAAAAAAAAAATTCAAAGGGCAATAACTCTTGAAGGGGGCATAATCCGGACGAGAAAAAAAATACTCGTCAGCTAATTTTCCATGAGGAATCCATATATGAAATTTCAAAACCCTAGCATACACGGTTCTTTAGTTATGCTATGCATCAAAAGCGTAATGGAGGGACGAACGGACGAACGAACCAGAACCAATATGCCCCTCAAATTTTTTCAAAGTTGGGGGCATAATAAGAAAGTTATTGACAGAACACAAAAAAGGCCCTTTTTTAACCTTTAACCTCTATGTATGACCTTGACCTTTCAGGTATTAAACTGGGCCATGCGTGCAACACATCATCTCATGGTGGTTAACATTTCTGCCTAGCAATTTCAAAATCCATCTAAAAATAAGAAAGTTATTGACCAAACACGAAAAAAGGTCCCTTTTTTACCTTTGACCTCTGTGTATGACCTTGACATTTTAGGTACCAAACTGAATCATGCATGCAACACATCGTCCCATGATAGTTAACATGCTTGCCAAGTAACTTCAAATTCTATTTAAAAATAGGCATGTTATTGACAAAACCCGAAAAAAGCCCCCTTTTTTTACCTTTGACCTCTAAGTATGACCTTGACCTTTGAGGTACCAACCTGGGTCATGCGCGCAACACATCGCCTTATATTGGTTCACATTTCTGCCATGTGATTTCAAAATCCATCTCAAAATAAGAAAGTTATTGACCAAATACGAAAAAAAGGCCCACTTTTTGACCTTTGACCTCTAAGTATGACCTTGACCTTTGAGGTACCGACCTGCCTCATGTGCACCACACATCGTCTCATGATTGTTAATAATTATGCCAAGTAATTTAAAAATCCATCTCAAAATTAGAAAGTTATTGACCAAATGCAAAAAAAAGGCCCCTTTTTTGACCTTTGACCTCTAAGTATGACCTTGACCTTTGAGGAACAGACCTGCCTCATGCGCACCACACATCGTCTTATGGTTGTTAATAATTATGCCAATTAATTTTAAAATCCATCTCAAAATAAGAAAGTTATTGACCAAATACGAAAAAAAGGCCCCTTTTTTAACCTTTGACCTCTAAGTATGACCTTGACCTTTGAGGTACCGACCTGCCTCATGCGCACCACACATCGTCTTAGGGTTGTTAATAATTATGCCAAGAAATTTTAAAATCCATCTCAAAATAAGAAAGTTATTGACCAAATACGAAAAAAAGGCCCCTTTTTTGACCTTTGACCTCTAAGTATGACCTTGACCTTTGAGGTACCGACCTGCCTCATGCGCACCACACATCGTCTTATGGTTGTTAATATTTCTGCCGAGTAATTTTAAAATCCATCAAAAAATAAGAAAGTTATTGACCGGACACGATTTGCCCATACATATATACATACCAACAAACTTCCAAGGGAGATAATTCAAAAAGTATAAATGCGAGAGTTATGGTTCTTGCGCACTGCACGTCGTCTAATGCTGATTAATATTTATACGAAGTTTCGTGACGATAGCTCTAACGGTTTTCAAGTTACAGAGCGGACACGAAAGTGTGACAGACGGACAGACGGACAGACAGACAGACGGACAGACGGACAGACAGACGCCCGGGGGAAAAACAATATGTCTCTCCGAAAAAATTTTTTTCGGGGGAGACATAACTATTTTAATGGGAATTGTAAACGACCAATTTTTCGTTAAATGTTATCGCATTTTGTGTATTCACAACACAAAACCTGCTTATTATGGTCGTTTATACATCAGTGCAGTTTCATCCAAATATTCCATATAGTAAAGGAATAAGTCCCCAAAAACCATTTAATCGGAATTTTTAACGACCATAATTCCGTTAAATGTTAATGTATTTTGCCCATTTACAATCCCAAACCACTCATACCCAATGCCAATGTGTATACAAAATTTGAAGAAAATCCGTGAAAAAATATTCAAGTTATTGATCGGAAACGCCCCAAAACCCCTTATTTTGAACTAAAAAGGGCCATAACTCTGTCAAATGTTAACGGATTTTGCCCATTAACAATCCCATACCACTCATTCCCGATATATGCATGTATGCAAAATTTGAAAAAAATTCGTTAAAAATTACTCAAGTTATCGATCGGAAATGGTGCGGACGGACGGACGGACAGACACCGGAGGGTATAACATAATACCCTGCCACTATCGTGTGGTGGGGTATAAAAAGATCCAAATCTCATGAGATACCTATCCGGAACTAAATATGGGGCAGATAAGATAACGTTAATGGCTATCTACAAGACACTTATCCGGAGTAAACTAGACTATGGTTGTCAAGCATATGCTTCTGCATCACCAACTCAGCTTCTTCGGATAGATAGAATTCAATCAGCTGCTCTTAGAATAATAACAGGGGCATATAAATCAACTGCAAATATTGATGTGCAAGCTGAATGCAACATTCAACCACTGGCGCTAAGGAGGGAGGAACTTATCCTGAAATACTGGGCTAGGTCCTCTGCCAATGGAAAAAATCTCCCCTTGAACAGTCTCTATGACTATGCTGTATATGAAACCTGTAGGGATCGATTAAAGGGTAAAATTCCATTTGTAATGCAAGTAAGGGATCTTCAGATGAAATATAAGCTAAGTGATATTTTGGTACAGGAACCTGTATATCAGGACAAATTTGCCTTGCAGTCAATTACACCTAGGGAAACTCTTAAAGAATATGTAAACAAAAAAACAGACAGCAAGAAGGTCATTGAGGATAAAACCAAAACCTTAGTCAATCAAAAATACAAATCATGTCTTCAAATATTTACTGACGGCAGTAAGGACGATGGAAAGAATCAAGTAGGGCCTGCATTTACCATTCCCTCACACCAAATAACTAGAAAATTTAAACTGAATGCCAAGGTTACAATTTTTACTGCAGAATTAATTGCAATAATTGAAGCCCTGAAATGGGTTGAGCAGAACAAACCAGACCAGGTAGTAATCCTCACTGATTCCTTAAGTTCAATTCAGGCAATAAAGTCTGGGAACAGTCGCTCAAGACCTGATCTTTTAATCCAAATCAACAATTTAGTTGACACAATTTTAAGGAGCAACACAATACTGTATATTGACTGGTGTCCGTCGCATTGCAATATACAAGGTAATGACATTGCAGATGAAGCTGCAAAATTAGGAAGTTCCATAGGCAAAGAAATAAAGATTAGGCTGGGTAAAACTGAAGTTTATGGGCTTATAAAAAGAGAAGTTAAAACGCACTGGGCATCAACTTGGAAAAAACATGGTCATGGTTTTCGTTGGGAGATCAGTAGTGATCTCCCAACGAAACTCATACAGTATAGCGACAATAGGCAATTTGATAGGGTATACACTAGGTTAAGGTTAGGTAGGAATGGACTTAGGTTTAACAATCAGACACACAGTGGAATGGACCCTCAGTGCCCTCACTGTGAGGGAACTGAGGACACAACCCACTATCTTCTTGATTGTGAAAAACATAGACATGAAAGAGAAATCATGTTACAAACCATAAAAGATAACATATCTGATATAAATGTTATAGATCTTAAGGTACTTCTTAACCCCCAACCTGCCCATGCAACAATTATAAGGGAAGCAGTATTCAAATATGTCACCAATACAGGATACTTGTCATACATTTAAGTAAACTAACCTAATTTAGGCATACTCAATGCATACATGTAACTAAGGATCAAGAAAATGTATATCAGCGGGAACAGTATACAGCACCGAAGAGGGCAATCATTTTGTACTGCAGGCCAATCCTTCGAGTGTTTGTGAGTGCAAGCAACAGTTTGTTGGATGGGTGAAGCTTGAATCCAGGAGCTATGGCAAGCTGAACCTATCAATACAGCTTTTTGATGCACTCATACCTCAAAGAGAGCAAGGTACACAGTGGCAGGGGTCTAACTTTTTTCTTAAAGGCATTTATTCTTGATTACTGGGGACTATCATTTCATTACATAATATTATGTAGCCCTCAGTGCTGACTAAAGAGAAGTCCACTGTCTGCAACAGGTAAGGGGCCTCCTTGGGGAAAATCAATAATTGACTAACTGTTAAGTAGAGTGTACCTTATTGATTTTCCCCTTTAGTGGCTCAGTCAGGGGATTCAACAGGAGCTACTAATGACCCTATTAAAGGCCGCCTTTGATCTGCTATAGACAGTATATCACAGGGGGCAATAAACAATTATGAACACACGGTGTGTTCTACTGTCTAAGAATAAATGCCTTTAATTGGATACTGCCTCCCCCTATTGGGCGGACTGGCCTCTCATACCTCTGCCAATGCATGATTTATGTCATTTCTTTGCCTCTCAGACAGGGATTCCAGCTCTAGACGCCATTGGTGAAAGATCGCTGCGATTAACCTTGTACGTATTTATTCTCTTTAGGTCATCAGACTCACGGAGAAAGATAACAGACACCCACAACAAGTTTAAACGAACTACACAAGATATAAAAGTAAGAAACTACTGCTATTTTCTTGCCTTATTGTTAATCTTGCGTTTTTTCAATACATTCCTTTGTCCCTTTGTCTCTTTGTCTAACCATATACACAACTCAACTCACTAGTACAATGGCAACCAAAGTGTCTTGCGCTACACAATATGATGTGCTGGATATAACCCCCACCTCTGATACAAGTGATTTATCCAGCACCAGATCCAGCACCAGATCAACAGGGAATCAAACCACGCCGGATCCCCCCGCTAACGAAGACACTTTCCCAGACACTTATCCCACACCTGGGCAAGACAACAGCCCCATCAACACGTCTGGGAGTCTTAAGGATCATCACCAGCCTTCGGAGAAAATCATCTCCGATTCCTATCCCATCCCTGGGCAAGGACAAGAGGGTCTGATCAGTGACCACACCAACGACACCAGTCCAACTAAGGATTTGGACCTAACATTTTTCTGTATCTTAAGCTCCCCGGGAAAGGAACCTGCTGAAATAATGTACCCTAACTTAGAAGTGGACACATGGCCTCCCAAACCCGAGAGCCCGGTAAGCCCAATGAGCCCAACCTTAACAAATCACGGGACTGTACCGGACCCCTCAAATACCACCGGTACTCCAACAACAGCAGTAGCTACAACCGTCGAACCTTCACCAGTCCCATCAGTGGTCGACCTGACATCAGAGAGCCCGGAGAACCCAAACATGATAAAACCCGGGACAGTACCGAACCTATCAAAAATTGCCGGCACACCCATCAAGCCCGTCCCCACACCCGTTGATACCACACCAGCCCTTAAGAGAGCCATCCTAACGCCAGCTCGGCTTCACGTTCAGCAAGGTACCCCGTTGAAACAGGACTCATCCCAGCGCTATCAAGCCACCCCCAAAGGACCCAAGGCAAAAATAATAAACCGAACTGAACTTTTCATCACTCTCGCAAACAACAAAGACCATGCTAATGAAGACACGGACATGGACTGGGACAACGTAGCTGTACCTAAGAGAAAAAGAAACCTTAATGACTCTAACTCCCCCAAAGCGTCGACCCCTGCTAAAAGGGTCAATAACAAGCCGACAAGCCCAATATCTCCACTTGAAAAAGAAGTAAACGAAGTGTCAAATGAAAATGAAAGATCATTTGTAGAGCTCATCCAGACCTGCATAGAGGACCTCAATTCTAGAACTAAAAATACTAAAACAAGATGTGTTTGTGAAACACCGATGCCCCCGGACAGCGCCTGTGCAATATGAAAGCCCCATCACTAAAGTATGTCATGGTTGAGGCCACAAGGTCACGAGGTAAAAAATTATGGTACCACTGGAAAGGTCTTGTGAGAAAGAATACACATGTGAAATATGAAAGCTCTATCACTTACCAATCAAAAGTTATGGACTATATTAAAGTTTTTAAAAAGTAGGTCAAACATCAAGGTCAAAGTCACAAGGTCAAAAATTATGGTACCACTAGAAAGGTCTTGTGACAAGGAATGCACATGTGAAATATGAAAGCCCTACCATTTACCAATCAAAAGTTATGGCCAATGTTAAAGTTTTTAAAAAGTAGGTCAAACATCAAGGTCAAGGTCATGAGGTCAAAAATTATGGTACCATTAGAAAGGTCTTGTGACAAGGAATGCACGTGAAATATGAAAGCTCTACCATTTACCAATCAAACGTTACGGCCAATGTTAAAGTTTTTAAAAAGTAGGTCAAATGCCAAGGTCAAGGTCATGAGGTCAAAAATTATAGTACCAATAGAAAGGTCTTGTGACAAGGAATGCACATGTGAAATATGAAAGCTCTATCACTTACGGTAAGTTACCAATCAAAAGTTATGGCCAATGTTAAAGTTTTTAAAAAAGTAGGTCATATGCCAAGGTCAAGGTCATGAGGTCAAAAATTATAGTACCAATAGAAAGGTCTTGTGACAAGGAATGCACATGTGAAATATGAAAGCTCTATCACTTACCAATCAAAAGTTATGGCCAATGTTAAAGTTTTTAAAAATGAGGCCAAAAGTAGGTCAAATGTCAAGGTCCAAGGTCACGAGGTCAAAATTTATGGTACCTCTTGAAAGGTCTTGTGACAAGGAATGCACATGTGAAGTATGAAAGCTGTACCACTTACCATTCAAAAGTTATGCCCAATGTTAAAGTTTTTGCAGACGGACAAACGGACAAACAGACAAACAGACTGAGGCCAAAAGTAGGTCAAATGTCAAGGTCCAAGGTCACGAGGTCAAAATTTATGGTACCTCTTGAAAGGTCTTGTGACAAGGAATGCACATGTGAAGTATGAAAGCTGTACCACTTACCATTCAAAAGTTATGCCCAATGTTAAAGTTTTTGCAGACGGACAAACGGACAAACAGACAAACAGACGGACAGACCAAAAACTATATGCCCCACAGAATCTTAGATTCCGGGGGCATAAAAATTTCTAGAACTCAAAATACCAAACCCACCGCCAGCCTCACTCAGAACCAGGAGCAATATTATTTCACAATATCATTAGAGGAAAAAAGACCACTGTCCTCAAAAGAGGCCGATACCATAACAAAGGCATTCCAAAAACACATGGGGTCAGACATTAAAACTACCTATCCTAAAGTGGGACTATTGGGTCCCACTTTTGCTATCTCGAAACATAGCTTACCAAAAGCAAGAAACTTTAACCATGTACCCAATAATCCCAACCTCCATATTATTGGCATGGAGTCAGCCATGCAACCAATAGCGGGTCATGGTCACCATCCCAAGTTTACAAAGACCCCTACCCAGCAATCAGCCCCCGTTAACAAGAACAATCCAACCAGCACGGGGATAATTAAAAACATCCCCTTCAACACTAACCTGGCCCAGTTTCAGCGGTCATTCAACCAAAATGGCCAACTCATAAAGGATCTTTACAGAATCTCGAACAAACTTAAACAACCAACAGACATGGTCAAAATTACCTTCAATGTTCAGGAAGCCCCCACACTACTTCTAACTAGGACAGAATCTTATCCAGTTTACCCCTGCGAAATACCCTATCTAAGATGCAATAATTGCCAGGAACATGGGCATAGTATAAACACCTGTCCTGGTAACCCCGTTAAGTGTCCTTTGTGCGCTGGAAATCATAATTACAGCCAGTGCACGCATAAAACTGAATCGCGATTAGTGAGTGAGTTTTAGTTTTACGTCCCACCAACAGCTAAGGTCATACGGAGACGGGACCTCGGTTTAAAGACTCATCCGAAAGTCTGGAGAAGCCCGGGATCGATCCTGCGATCCCTGGTTTACAAGGCGAGTAGCGTAACCACTGCACCACGGAGGCTTCTACTGAATCGCGATTAAGGAAATGTAGCAATTGCTACGGTCAACATGGAGCGGCATCCAAATCTTGCCCCTTCTTCCTGGAACAGAAATATGCCATTGATAGAAAAAAATAACATAACCTACATAGAATGGTCAAAAAGAAGGAAAGATCCAACAACACATAGGACCGATAAAAAACTAGCCCCCCTCATGATGATTAAACCCCCCTCCCTTTTTAATTTAGAAACGGACTTTCCGAAAATAAATAAAAATAAAAATGCCGAACAACCAGCAACCGGACCTGACATGACGAAAACCATTACACTACTACAATTAAAACACATATTAACAGATATCTTACACACAAACACATCCAATATGAATAAAAAGCAGAAAGAAAGTGTAGTATCAAACATCATAGAGAAGCATGTGGATGAAAGGGATAACACTCCCCCCCTTATACAGACCTATAACCTGCCCACAGTTCCCTTTAAACCAAATGTGCCGAGGTATGCTCCTCAAAATACAGGAACTGCCTCATCCAACCAAGTTAGAAGGCCCGATCCTATAAATACAAATGCCAACACAATGGTTGCCCAGCAAAAAACCAGACGACCTAATAACTCCATACCTAAGACAACGTACCATAGTAACAATATTTATACGTTACTATCACAAGAGACCTCCGGTAGACACTAATACCCCCGCCATTGCCCCACGACTACAGCAACGGCTTCACACACGCGGCTGTAACAACAGCTTCTGACCTTGAATTGGTTCAATGGAACATCCGTAGCATGGGCAATATCTCCGAACTGAGGTCACTACTGGAAGATAAAAAACTTAAGCCCCATTTACTTTGCCTACAAGAAACGTGGTTGAAAAATAAAATACCCCACATACCCAATTACAAAGTCGCCTCCTTCAAACATAGAATAGACAGAGGAGGCGGAGTCCTAACATATATTAGAAACGATTTACCTTTCACAAACTTAGACCTTAAAATTGAGCAACCCAACCTTGAATACTGTGCCACCACCATATATTCAGAAAAAGACAAAATAACCATACTAAATTGCTACAACCCTCCTGAAAGCGGGTCCACAGCTGACGAATATCAAAAGGTCCTTGACCTTATCCCTACCAAAAATTTTATCCTTGTAGGCGACCTTAATGCCCATGACTCCTTATGGAGCTCCAAATCTAACACAAAGGGAAAAATCTTACTTGACCTCGTCATAAATAACTGCCTTATTATACTCAATGAGAATGATGAAGCCACGATGGCCGAATATACTACATCGCCTGACCTGTCAATAGCCACTCCAGCCCTGAGCATAGGTACAATCTGGGAAACCCTGGGCAACACTTGTGGAAGCGATCACCTCCCCATCTACCTCCGATCTCTTTCAAAATTCAATGCACTGGGGACAGCCCACAATCCAAAATGGAACTTACAAAGAGCTGATTGGGAAAAGTTCAAAATTCTGTGCGCAGAAACATTAAAAATAAACGAAAACAATCCAACACAGGAAATAGCAACAGACTTTGTAGAATCCCTCCAACAAATTTGTCAAAAAACTATTCCTAAAACAAAACCAAAAGTAAAATCGCTCCGACCGCCCTGGTGGGATCAGGAAATTACTATAGCTATCAAAAAACGTGAACAAGCTAGAAAGAAATTCCTTAAAAATAAAAATCCAGAACAAAAACGAAACTATAACAGGTTAAAAAATGAAGCAAGAGACATTAAAAGGGACAAACAGATTAATTCATGGCGTGATTTTGTATCTAAACTAGACCATAAGGCAAACTCCAAAACAGTATGGAATATGATTAACCGCTTCCGGGGTAAACCTACTGACCATATTACCTGTCTAGAGGTAAACAAACCAATCATTACCGATGAAAAAGAAAAAGCTAATGCTCTAGCACAACATTATGACAATATGTCGAAATCGTCAAATCATATGCCCAAATTTCAAACTGTTAAAATAATTATGGAAGATAGGGAACTTGGTCACATCCCGGAACCCCAGGCAACAGAAAATAACTCGGACTTAAACCGACCCTTCACATTTTTTGAACTGGGAACTGCACTATCATCCAAAAAGGAATCAACACCAGGAGCGGACACAATCCATTATGAAATGCTCAAACAACTACCCGATAACTCCAAAATGGAACTATTGAAACTTATGAATATCTCCTATCAAAGAGGAGAACTCCCACCTGAATGGAAACTTGCCACCATCATACCTATTATGAAACCAAACAAAAATAAACTGGAACCAGGGTCATACAGACCTATATCACTTACATCGTGTATCTGTAAAACAATGGAAACCATGATTGCTAAACGACTGACGGCCCATTTGGAAAACAAAGGGCACCAACAGATCTACCACTGATCAACTAACCAGATTAGACTCTGAGATAAATATGGCCTTTATGGAAAATAAGATAGTAGCTGCCGTCTTTCTAGACCTGGAAAAAGCCTTTGACCTCATGTGGTCAACAGGAACCATCTGTAAACTGAAACAATTTGGCATAAACGGAAACATGCTCAAATGGATACAAAATTTCCTCCACAATCGAAAAATTCAAGTAAGGGTGGGACAAGAAACATCAAATCAGCACAATTTAGAAAATGGCTGTCCCCAGGGCAGTGTAATTAGTCCCATCCTCTTCAATATAATCATGGTCTCACTAAAAGAGAATCTCGACCCTGAAGAAAGACTGCAGCTGTCGCAATTTGCAGACGATAGCGCAATATGGAGAAAACATTATTCACCCAGTTGTGCCGTAGATGCCCTTCAAAAAGCACTCAAAAAATCGAATTTTGGGCTGAGGCGTGGGGGTTTAAGGTGTCCAACACTAAAACTAAAGCCATACTTTTTAGACGTAAGAAAAATATCGACACCTCCAAATTCGATCTCAAACTTTTTGGCAAAAAACTTGAATTTGTGGACAATGTAAACTTTCTAGGGATGATCCTTGATAAAGCACTTAGATGGGATGAGCACATAAAACAGCTCATCCAGAAATGTAAGAAGGACCTAAACATTCTTCGTTTGGTCACGGGCACAACTTTTGGTGCCGATAAGAATACCCTTATCAACCTGTACAAAGCCCTCATCCTAAGTAAACTAGATTATGGCGCACAAGCCTATAACTCTGCCTCACAAGCCCAACTTAAAAAGCTCGACACAATACAAAACCAAGCCCTTCGCATTGCAACAAGGGCATTTATATCCACCCCGATTAATGCACTCGAAGTAGAATGTGGCATAAAACCACTCCATTTAAGAAGAGAGGAACTAATCCTAAAATATTGGGCACGTTCCTCGCCTTTGGGTAAAAATCTGCCTGTAAATGACCTCATTGGGGAACATGGGTGCCAAACTACTAAAAAGGCACACCAATACCGACCATATTCCGTTACAGTTCAGAAGCTCATAGCTGAGCTGAACATACCTAAGGATATCGAACCACCCCATTATAGAAACAAGTGTGACTTAAAGCACAAACCCCCCCCCCCCTCCTGTGCAATCAAGGACATCATTGGGAAAAAAGGGGAAAATGACATAACATTTATGAAACAAACTAGTATAAACTATATAGAAGGGGAACATAGGGGTAGATTACAGATATATACAGATGACAGCAAAGATATTGAAAAACAAACAGCAGGAGCAGCAGTTTCGGTCCCTGATGAACACGTGAATATCGAACTCAAAACCAATCCGAGCCTGTCTATATTTACTATTGAACTGATAGCAATAGAACATGCCATTAAATGGATCATCGATAATAACATCCCGGAGGCAGTCATACTTACAGACTCCCTCAGCTCAATACAAGCCCTACAATCTGGCCAATCAAAAACAAGACCAGATAAAATAAACAAAATACTACTACTCTTAGACTCAGCCAAAGACAAAGGCAACAATATCTACCTGGAATGGATTCCTTCCCATGTAGATATCCCAGGTAATGAAATGGCAGACTCAAGTGCCAAATCAGCAATGACAAACGGTAAAAACGATCAGACCTTACCGACCAAAACAGAAATATACCCGGCAATTAACCAGGCCATTATGACAAAATGGCAAAAATTATGGGACAACCCACAAAGTAAAGGTCGCTTCTATCATAGACTAGAACCTAAGGTTAAAAATACTACTACCCATTACAGCGACAACCGAAAACATGACGCAGTTTACACACGTTTGCGTCTAAACCATAGTAAACTAGGGACCCATTGTGTATTTAATCAAACCCACATCAAGTGTAATAGATGTGATAAAGATGAGCAAAATAACATCAAACATATTCTTTTTCACTGTGAGGGAAATATAGAACCCAGACAGGAATTAAAAGCTGCACTGTTTATATTGGGATACAACACTTTTGATGAACAAGACCTACTTAACCCCCCACGAAACATTAGGCCTCAGATAGTTGAGGCAATCATTACATTTTTGAAAGACACTGAGTTATTCGATAAAATATAGACAGCTGCAGTATAAAAGAGTAACCATGTAATACAAATCCAAGTTTATTTCTCTTCCAGCGCTGGAATCCTTTCATGCAGCGATCATTAATACTGCATGTTTCTTTCTATTACAGACACAGCCTCCAATAACCACCTGGCCCCAAACCAATAACACCATATATCCTTGCCCCCAGGGACTCGAGGGGAGATTAGATCATAAAGCAATATGAATCTCTCAATCTAATTATGCTAGACGTGGGACTAAGGTTTCTAGGTTTCGATCAGAGAGCCAACCAATGCTGCTAACGTTAGGTTACTGACTGCGGGAGGCAATCTGGTTCCCTGTGCCTTGTTCCATAACCAGTCTTTAATTACATGTAGATGCCCAGAACTGTGTTCAGGACATCCTGAATGCATTAGGTTTGCACATCCGTATATGCCGAAAGTGCTTGTATGTAGTTTGGCGTGTGCGGATTTGTGAACCTATATATTCCTGTTCAGGCGCACTGGTCGCTATGGCTGTGTGTGCCGGAAAATGACTCATATTCATTGGTTCTCTCGATTTTGGCAGACAGTCTCATCTGTGTGTCTGGATCGGGAGAATCAACTGAAGTAGCATATAAGTTTCTCTCTGAACAAATCATTTAAATAAAAAATTGCGCCTGGTCGTGATCACGTGCTTGCTGGGGCATGGGCTGGTTGCAACCTAGGTGGGGGTTATCCCAATCAGACCGTGACCGCGTTGTGCTTCTGGCCTGCGCCGTCGCGAACAGGTGAATTATTTTTACTAAGAATTTAACAGTGCTGCTTATGCTGCCCAACCCATAGATATAGGCCCCATTCTCATATTTCTGCCTCTCCGTGCACCTGGGGGCCCCGGGCTGGTGCCCCTGGGGACATGATTCCCCCACTTTGGGCGGACTGGCCGTTCCCGGGGCGGTGGCCCGGGGTCCCCGGTTGCATGGGTGGGGGGGGGAACACAAAACCCACACATTCTTATACAGTGGTTACATAAGCACTGCTTCTACCTCTTACAGACCCTACCCTACATGACTTGGACTAGAACCGGTTGAACCGAAGCGGGGCGCTGTGGTTGCGGCTCATTTGCTTTGCACTTATGAGTGCTCCGCCGACGCAACACATCGGTGATAGACAAGTCTAAACTTGGGCTTATGTAACCCTAACCCTAACCCTAGCCCTAACCCCAATACATACTAATCATAATTTCTTTTGCAGGTACATTGGGATCCTTGACGGGGAATCCCACCAATCCTCGTGTAGGACAGCTACCGAGAAGTCATCAGCTGGGTGCCCAGAAGGCTGCCTCGTAGAGGCCCCCTTGGGGACACCCTCCTGATGAAACCCAGAAATGTGCGAAGCGAAGACAGCATGCTGTCAGAACGGAGCATACATCTCTGGAGTAGGTCAAATACAGAACAATTTAATAGGCGGGGCAACGGCAATGACCAAATTTGATAGGGATTTGGACACAGGAAGACCCTTAAAAAAGCCTTTCAGACCGACCGTTCAAAACGATATAAAAGCGAAATTGCACAATGGCTGGTTAGCCACATACCCGCCTTTGCCAAACCACATAACTTTTCACCACTAAAAGACACGCCTATGTGTAAACATTATAATTCTAACCACACTGATCCTGAACAAAAGAGGGTTACAACACTACCACATACAATCAGTACTGATCCATATTGTATTACAATCCATATATCCCCAATATGATATCCTCCTTCACGGAGGATGAGATAATGATATGCAAATATGGCGGTCTGGTCCCAATTGACCCACTTACGAATTTATAAGAATTCGACATCCTACGTCGATGAAAGCATCACCTTTTCAGAAACTGGAAAGCTAAGAAGCAAAATAGGATTGACCTCCTTTCGCATCCTCCGCGATAGAAGTCAACAACTGCACACTGATTGGCTGAATTAACTACAAACTAAGAGAAAAGCAACAACCAAAACATCAACATATGACATTCCAACGCGACGAAAGTAGGGGCCAGTAGTACATGGTACTACCAAGATTATCTTTGTAGAGACCTGGGGGGTAGCGACACAGCATAGGCGTGTTCTCAAGGTGGTAGAGCACGGGTACTAGGACATTTTGCAATAGCCGAAATTGGCTGGTCTAATAGTAACCCTTCCTGGCTCACTTTTGGCCGCCGTTCAAAATTCAAAATTACATGCATTATCACCCTTTAACAAGCACCGTGTCCAAGGCGTTTTCTCTACCACGGCAGGGGTGGGGGTAGAGACTAATGGAAGCCAAAACCGATAATGCATGAGAAGCTTTTTTCCTCGGTCAGACAAGGGCTGTGTACTGACACATTTTGCAGCCGGAATTGGCAACGTGTCACCACATTCTAGAGCCCGACCATTGGTCTGCATCTGCATTCAAAATTCGAACCCCGCCAGAGGACTGCCCATTTTACAGGACAAACGCTTAACATTGGGTGCGTTCTGTGCCTACATGACATCTTGAGCGGGGGATGTGGGAGGTGGGATTGACCTACTTCTCACATCCTCCGCGAAAGAAGTCACCCGACTCCCAATCGGCTAGCTGATAACTGTCAAGCAGACAGGAGTCAGCATATTGGCAGCCTAGGGAAAAGAGCAGTACCTACAACTAATCCCAGATGGCGAACTGGGGGTAGCCCCTATGTGCCCATGGCGCCCGGTTACCTTAAAAACATCTGTCAGTCAGACTCTCAGACAGATGTAAATATTGTAAATATGTTTCACAGAATGTGTTTGTGAGTGAATGTGTGTGTGTTATTTTGTTATGCAGAAGTACATTTTTTCAAAACCATCAAAAGACTTGTAAATAGTATTTTTTCATCTCAAATGTTGTGCATTATATTAAGTTTTTTTTTTTGTTTTTTTTCTCTCTTTGGAAAACACACAACGCCCGGAATACAGAACAGAACTGAATTAATCGCTTTTTAAATCTCATAAAAAAAAAAAAAAAAAAAGGCGTGTTAAAGGAACTCTGTTTAACATGGCCATAAATCTTGACCCTTGACCTGCTGAATATATAAATATGCCACACCCACCACAGATCATCAACCATTCGGGTTTCTTGAGGCAAGTCAATGCAAGAAATTCTTAAACTGAATCACAAACAACGAGGATCCTGATCAGATGGCTTCTTATCTGGATCTGCGTTGTTTGAAAGATCAGACATATTCGGGCCCAGCAGGACAAGGGTTAAATTATGTATTATAGTTTTATGGTGAAGGAAAGTCATATAGATATTTACATTTATGCTTATTGTTTTCATTATTATTATTATTATTATTTTATTTTATTTTTTTTTATTTTTTTTATTTTTCTTTTCTTTTTTTTTTATTTCTTCCTTTCCCTTTTTTTTTCTTTTTTCCCCCTCTCAAAACAATGAATACTATCTATTGATGGTAATTTTCACAACTTCTCAACAAATAAACAGTTTTTACAGAACCAATTATCTCAATTGTTTTCAACTTTTGTTATCAATTATGTCTTTGACGAGAGCTTACTAACATTGCAAACATGAAACAATTGGATTGTGTACATGCACCTTTCTCAAATTAACATTTAACAGCATTTAAGAATTGCTATGCAATATTGGTGTGAGTAATCAAATATTTCAATGGTCAAAGTCAAAATAATGCTTCTTTAGAAAGACAGTTAGATGGCTCTTTTGTTTACCTAAATGTTTGTAAAATATTCAAAAACCTTTGAAGTCTACCATTTTTTTTACAATTGAATTCTAATTGCATCTTAACTTAAGACTGTATTCACAAAAATGCAATTTGACAACAACAATTAACATTGTAAGTGAAACCATGTTTCAATGAAATGCACCTGTTCATGAATAATACCACTTTACTTTTTCATAACTACTATCCAATAATGAGCTTGCCAATTTAGTGATCAAAAAACAATTAAGCACTTTTATATGATAACTTGCAAACAGCCTTTGAAGTTCTGTTATTTTATACATCTAAACTATTATTGTTTACCAAACAGGCAAGAACTAAATGCTTTTATTTCCTTTTTTTTCCTTCTTTTTTTATTGGATATATTCCACATTTTTTTTCTCTTCCTTTCTTACCTATTTCATATATTTATGTATACCTCTGTATTATTTATATATCTATTTTATATATATTATACTGCAAACTTAGGGCCGCACATCTGACAACCCTGTATAACTTGGGTTTTTCATCATTTCTAACCAGTCCATAGCCTTACACACGGCCCTAAGAGAGAGCAACATGAACTAGTATGCTCTCGGGTGAGACAGAGAAATCTCAATTCGCAGCCGAAATTGGCATTGATTCCTCTGCAGTTTTATGCCCATTTTCGATCTGGCGTTCAAAATTCTAAATTACTGTGCTTCAACTTTACTCAAGGGAAGAATGACTCACATTTCACTGAATCTGCCGCGTTTTGCAGCCCAGAAGCACTCAAACTTTACGTCCTGTTGTGGGGCAATGCTAACGCGCCTGACCGTAGCAGACGTAAAATGCTTAAACTTTACAATACAATACAATACTTTGGATAGTGTCAAACTTGCTGAATATTCAATTAAGCCACACCCATTACTGACTTTGAACCAATCAGTTTACAATTAATTTCTACATATTCATAAACTGAATGTCAAACAGTGTAGATCCTTCAAAGCCATCTGATCTGGATATACACTGTTTGCAAAGATAGGGCTTGTCGCCAAGAGCAGGATAAAGCATGTTGTTGAGAAAGTAAACAGACAAATCAGTCAAGGACCTGATCAGACTGTTCTGATCTGAACAATCTTTTAGAGGCCTGTCTACTGTCTATCCAAAAACTTAGGATCAATATCAGTGTCAATGGCACAGCTAAATGCATACCTGTGATTTTATTTTTACCTGCTTAATATCTCAATTTCTGACTTGGTCGAGATTTCTAAAATATTTTAAGACCAAAATCATATTTGCCATATTTGCCACTTTGGGCATATTTTCCATGCCGGTAAATACCGGTAAATGCCACTGGTAAATACCGGGGGTGGAATTTGCCACTCAACCTTGGTTGACATGGGTACAGAAAACGGTATAGGATATCCGAATGAATTGAGTTTGGTCAATTATTAAACCGCACTGAATATTTGTGGCATAAGCCGCTCGGTAAACCGCCGAAACCGCATCCTTCTTACTTTGACTCCGAAAAACGGTGTTCACCACCTCAATTACAACTGATACATCCCGTTCTAAACAGAAAGTAGCATGGATTTTAACAAGGGTGACCTTCAAAACAGCCTGCAAAAAGGGCTGATAATAATTCAGAGACAATCCTTAAATTCTTTTCAGTTAATCAAGAGTCTGTCTCTGCTGAACTTGTTTTGGAAACAGTCCTGACAAATTTTTTGATCCAACTAACATTGCCTGTAAGGAAACATGATTGGTCCAAAATTCAAACTTCAACTAGAAATGTGTCCAGACGACACAGATGCCCCCGCCAAGGGCCCCGCCTCACCCCGAAAATCCATGTTGCAACAAAATTTTCTAAGTGTGTGACCTCGTCATCAGGAACATTTGTGAGAAGTTATATTGAAATTGGTGATAAAATGTAAGCGCTAGAGCAATGACAAAGTTTTTCAAAAAATAGCCACAGTGACCTTGACCTTGAAAGTGGAACTCGAGGTATTGTCATAAGGAACATTTGTGTGAAGTTAATTTTGTTTTTGTTTGATTTGAGGAGAAATGCAGGCGCTAGAGCGACGACAAAGTTTTCTAAAAATAGCCACAGTGACCTTGACCTTGAAAGTCGAAATGGCTCAAGATATTGTCATAAGGAACATTTGTGTGAAGTTATATTGAAATCGGTGAAGAAATGTAAGCGCTAGAGGGCTGACAAAGTTTTTCTAAAAATAGCCACAGTGACCTTGACCTTGAGTTCATGACCTTGAAAGTCAAACTCCCTCGAGATATTGCCATAAGGAACAATTGTGTGAAGTTATATTGAAATCAGTGAATAAATATAGACGCTAGAGCTATGTTGTGCGAGGGGATAATTAAAAATTTTTAAGTCTGTGACCTTGACCTTGAGCTCATGGGTGGGGGGTATCGCTGAATAAAATGGACAGGTATCTAACATCATACCAAATATCAACTCAATCTATCGCACGATGTGGAAAATATCAACTATTAAAATATCTAATTAAAAATTGTCTAAGTCTGTGACCTTGACCTTGAGGTCATAGGCATGGGTGGGGGTATTGCTGAATAAAACATTGTATCTATATCTATCATCATATGAACCAAAGGCATCATAAAAGTTCAGGTTCTACCAGGTACAAATACCTTAACTGGAGTCTTTAACATGGAAAATTTCTAAGTCCATGACCTTGACCTTGAGGCCATAGGCATGGGTGGGAGTATCGCTGAATAAAACTTTGGACCTATATCTATAATCATACCAAATATGAACCAATTCCATCAAATGGTTTGGAAAATATGAGTTCTAAAATGTTCAAGTCTACCTGTTACAAAAACCTTAACCTGAGTCTTTAACATTGAAAATTTCTAAGTCTGTGACCTTGACCTTGAGGTCACAGGCATGGGTGGGGGTACTGCTTAATAAAACTTTGGACCTATATCTATCATCATACCAAAGATGAACCCGTTCCATCGAATGGTTAGGAAAATATGAGTTCTAAAAGTTCAGGCTCTACCTGTTACAAAAACTTTAACCTGAGGTTACAGGATCACGTACGTACGTACTTAGGTACACACACACGTACAGATGGACGTACACATGTACGGAAAACCGAAAAACTATATGCCCCCGGCATCATATGATGCGGGGGCATAAAAATCAAGGGTGGAAGAAAATATATCCATGGACAATATGTATGCTGAAACTGAGTTTTAGGTTTAGAAAGGAGTAAAAGTTTAAAGAATATGAGTTTCACTTCATTGTCCAAGACTATCTGGGACAATAAAATGAAGCACATAAAAAAATTATTATTTTATTTAACTCCCAAAACTCTTGGGCTGCAATATCAGCCATTAAAGTCCTGCTACCCTCCAAGAGAACTGAACTCCAAATGCTAGATTTTTCTGTCAACAAACTGCTGAAAAGAGATTTGGATATGTCATTGTTGTATTTGACTGATTTTTGGCCACGCCACCAGGCTTACTGCTTGTTTTGTGATAGACACATATTGAATATGTGTAGCTATAAGAATACAAACAGCAAACCTGACAAAAAATCAGTCCATAAAACATTGTGTCGAGGCTGCAAAATAAAGATTTCTTTGGTTTATTTGTTAGTATTCTTTAAAATTTCTTGTTACTCCTTTTTTAAAAAAATGATGAGTACTGTACTCTTTGGACAATAAAATTATCTAAAGCTAAGGCTGCCACGATTTATCGTATAATCGATTAATCGATCAATAAATTCCACAAAAATGATTATCATTTCTGATTTGTTTTTAATCGATTATTTGATAGGTACAATTTACTACCCAAAGTTATGCCTAAAATAGCTGGATGAGTGGCAAACAGTGCAGACCCTGATGAGACGCCACATTATGCGGCGTCTCATCTGGGTCTACACTGTTTGCTCAGCCTGTCTGTTCAAATATACATATGGTAAAGTGCAACATATGGTAAGAGTCATGCTCAGACAGAAAGTCAGACATGTAAAATAATGACAAAAACGTTAGCGATTACTAATCAATTATCGATCGCAACGACAGGACTGATAATCGATTATCTTTTCACCTCCAATTAGCCAGCCCTATCTAAAGCCCTGTAATAACCAATTTGACATCCTTTTGCTTTTGCTAAAACTGAGTTTCAGCTGGTATGTGTGCGTGTTTGAGTTTTATGTGCCACCAACAACTAAGTAGGGCTGGCTAATCGGAGCTGAAAAGATAATCGATTATCATTCGTTCGTTCGTTCAAGTTAAGGCATTTTACGTCTGCCAAGGTCGAGCGGACTGAACTCCATAGCTCCACAGCGAGACGTAAGTTTTGTGCTTCTGGGCTGCAAATCGCGGCAGTTTATCCAACAAGAGTCAATCGCGTTGGTCTGCCTGTGCCCTGCCAAGGAAAAATGAAGCACTGCCAGTTTTAGAAATTTTGAAGGCCGGTCTAAAATGAGCCAAAAATGTAGAGAAATCAGTGCCAATTCGGCTGCAAATCGCGATTTCTCTACTGTGCTCGAGAGCGGAAAGTAGGTCAACGGTGCTCTCTCTTGGGGCCACGTGATTTTGGCCATCAGACTTAGGCTGCCAATGAGGCATGCCTATGCAGGTTTCCATTCAGGAAAATGCACGGCTAACGGTCCAGGAAGAAGACTGGTCGCAAGTCTTATTCCCAACCAGCAGGCAGGATGAGCGCGTAACGATCCAGGCGTTGGTACAAGCCCTCAGCATCTCCTACCGGCTTAGCCATGCAGAAGTGCTGCTTGTAGAACCGCCAAGCTCCGGGGACGAACTCGTCGTCCCCCGCGTCCGATGACCTTGACACGTACAGAGTGCCATTCTCCCGATGTTGGAAGGCATAGCACTCTGTCGTGTACGGGTAGGTTCGACCCGTAGGCTTCCTGCTAAGCAGGTAGATGTCATGGTCATCATAGCGGCGGACAGCTTGGCAGTCGTAGTGGTCTTGTCCCCGGAAATGCTGGTCGATCGTCACGAAATCCATGTCCGGCGCGATTGGCTGGTAGGCTGGCTTGGGCGGCGAAGTCTTGCTGCGCTGCTTCTTCGGTGGCTCAGGCGGTGTTGGCTGGCACGACTCTGGCGAGGAAGGCGCTGGTGCAGGCGAAGGTGTTGGTCGCTGCAGTGTCGGCGCGGGCGCTGGCTGTCGTTGATCTTGAAACGGTGGCTGCTGGAGAGACCTCTATGGTCACTGTTGCTGGTGGTGCTGTCTCTTGTAGCGGTCTCTCCTTGGCTGGCTGCTGTGGCTTGGCTGTCTTTGCTGTTTTGCTGGGTCTCTTTGGAGCTGGAGTGCTGAGATCCCAGCGAAGGCTCACTGTCACAAACTGATGGTGGAGGCCTGTTTTTACCTCAGGCACCCCATGAAGTCGACAGGACTTCAGAAAAGCCACGAGTGGCTCAGGTAGACGATACTCTTTCATACAGACAGACATGATAAGAGCGTTGTTGACTGTTCGAGAGCTGAACAGAGAATGATCATGGAATGATGGAATGCATTGCGATTGATAATCGATTAGTAATCACTAAGGTTTTTGTCATTCTTTTACCTGTCTGGCTTTCTGTCTGAGCATGACTCTTACCATATGTTTCACTTTATCATATGTACATGTATATTTGAACAGACATGCCTGAGCAAACAGTGTAGACCCAGATGAGACGCCGCATAATGCGGCATCTCATCATGGTCTGCACTGTTTGCTACTCATCCAGCTATTTTTGGCGTAACTTTGGGTAGTAAATTGTACCTATCAAGTAATTGATTAAAAGCAAATCAGAAATGATAATCATTTTTGTGGAATTTATTGATTGATTAATCGATTATACGATTAATCGTGTCAGCCTCAACTAAGGTCATAATATGAAGACAGTACCTCTGTTAAAAGGTTGATCTGAAAGTCTGAAGGAGCCCAGAATCGAACCAAGAATCCCCAGTTTAACCCTTATCCTGCTGTTCACGACAACCCCTATCTTTGCAAAAAGTGTAGATCCAGATCAGATGGCTTCTGAAGAAGCCATCTGATCAGGATCTACACTGTTTGGCATTCAGTTTATGAATTTGTATCAATAAATTACATCCAAGTAATTTGATTGGTTGATAGACAGAAATGGGTGTGGCTTAAATGAATATTCAGCAAGATAAGGGTTAAGAGGAGAGTAGTCAGGTCATGTTAAATCTATTATGAGTCGGTATATTGCATAACACACATAACACAAGCTCCAAGGAGCTTTTTCAGGCCTCATACTGACCACGATTTTCCATGCCTGAAAGGCCCTATTTTGCTGCTTCAACCCTTATCCTGCCGACCAGGACACAACTATTACCTTTGAAAACAGTGTAGATCTACACTGTTTGTAATGCAGTTTGTGAAAATATCAAGTAATTTGGTTGACTTATAGTCAGAAATGGGTGTGGGTTAATAAATTTATTCAGCAGGATAAGGGTTAAACAGTTTTTTAAACAGATTATAGGCACAAAAATCAAAATCTAAAAAGCCTGAAATCAAGAAAAACTAGAAATGCGTCCATAGGACACGGATGCCCCCGCCCGAAAATATGTCTATGTTCGTATTCATCCATAGAAAGTTATTGACAGTGTTAAGTTTTGGACCCTTTTTATGCCATTTGACCTCCAAGTATGACCTTGGAGGTACGGATCTGGGTTTGCACGTGACACATTATCTCATGATGGTTAACATTTCTTCAAAATAATTTCAAAATCCATCCAAAAATAAGTAAGTTATTGGCTGCGTTTAAGTTTCGGACACTTTTTTTGACCTTTGACCTCCAAGTATGACCTTGACCTTGGAGGTACGAACCTGGATTTCACATGTGACACATCGACTCATGATGGTTAACATTTCTACAAAGTAATCTCAAAATCCATCCAGAAATAAGAAAGTTATTGACTGCGTTTAAGTTTCGGACACTTTTTTTGACCTTTGACCTCCAAGTATGACCTTGACCTTGGAGGTACGGACCTGGATTTTACATGTGACACATTGACTCATGATGGTTAACATTTCTACAAAGTAATCTCAAAATCCATCCAGAAATAAGAAAGTTATTGACTGCGTTTAAGTTTCGGACACTTTTTTTGACCTTTGACCTCCAAGTATGACCTTGACCTTGGAGGTACGGACCTGGATTTTACATGTGACACATTGACTCATGATGGTTAACATTTCTACAAAGTAATCTCAAAATCCATCCAGAAATAAGAAAGTTATTGACTGCGTTTAAGTTTCGGACACTTTTTTTTACCTTTGACCTCCAAGTATGACCTTGACCTTGGAGGTAGGGACCTGGGTTTTGCACGTGACACATTGACTCATGATGGTTAACATTTCTACAAAGTAATCTCAAAATCCATCCAGAAATAAGAAAGTTATTGACTGCGTTTAAGTTTCGGACACTTTTTTTGACCTTTGACCTCCAAGTATGACCTTGACCTTGGAGGTACGGACCTGGATTTTACATGTGACACATTGACTCATGATGGTTAATATTTCTCCAAAGTAATTTCAAAATCCATCCAGAAATAAAAAAGTTATTGACTGCGTTTAAGTTTCGGACCCTTTTTTTGACCTTTGACCTCTAAGTATGACCTTGACCTTGGAGGTAAGGACCTGGGTTTTGCACGTGACACTTCGTCTCATGATGGTTAACATTTCTGCCGAGTAATTTTAAAATCCATCAAGAAATAAGGAAGTTATTGACTGCGTTTAAGTTTCGGACGCACGGACGGACGGACGCACGGACGAACGGACGGACGGACAGGGGCAACGCTATATGCCCTTTCCACCATTCTTCGAATGGCGGGGGCATAAAAAACAAGTTCGAAAAGCCATAAATCCTGCAAATGCCTGAAAAATATGAGGCCTGGCTTTTTCCACTGACTATGTAGCATATTTATCGCAGATGTAACCATAAATAAAACAACAAAATTATCAAAGGCAAATATATACACA
>CAUZLF010000725.1:0-19000 GCA_963580285.1 Lucinisca nassula | reverse complement strand
ATTTCAAACAATGAATTTTAATTTTGGGATAATTCAACAATGAAATATCAGGATTATATTCAGGACTGTGCTGACTGAAAATAAAATAATAATCAAAACCGAAGATTATATTCAGGACTGTGCTGACTGAAAATAAAATAATAATCAAAACCGAATACCCTTTCGATGATTAAAACAAAAAACATAGTTCTTTATTAAAAATCCAGAATGTATCAAAAATAGAATTCCAATGGCAAAAATTCAGATTTTAAATATATAATTGAATGTAGTAGCAAATTAAAATTGTTAAAAAAGTGTTTTAATTTTATCAATAACGCGAACTCCTGTAACTGACAATTCGCTTACATCATTGAAAAGTCAAGTTTCATGATTACATAGTCCGTGTCTCAAACTCATTACAAATGGCGCTGCGTTGGTACGCAGCGCAATAAATGTGCCGACTTGGCCGGTATTCGAACTCACCAGAGGTTTTATTCCCAGCCACCTTACATGTAAGTTTCAGAAAGATCCGATCAGACTTGGCCAGTATTCAAACTCATCTATGATTTTATTCCCAGCCACCTCACATATAAGTTTCAGAAAAATCCGATCAAAACTGAAGGGGCTACGGTGATGACAAGGTCAAAATTTGGCATTTTTAGCAATCAAAGGGATGTTACTCTAAAATAAATGAGCCGACCTGGCCAGTTTTCGAACTCATCCTAGGTTTCATCCCCAGCCACCTTACATATAAGTTTCAGAAAATTCTGATCAAAACTGAAGGGGCTACGGTAATGACAAGGTCAAAAATCAACATTTTCAGCCATCAAAGGGACATAACTCTACGATAAATGGGCTGACTTGGCCTGTTTTCTAACTCATCCAAGATTTTAACACCAGCCACCTTACATATAAGTTTCAGAAAGATCCGATCAAAACTGAAGGGGCTACCGTGATGACAAGGTCAAAAATCGGCATTTTCAGCAACCAAAGGGACGTAACTCTATGATAAATGGGCCAACTTGGCCGGTATTCGAACTCATCCTAAGTTTTATCTCCAGTCACCTTACATATAGGTTTCAGAAAGATTAGATCAAAACTGCAGGGGCTACGGTGATGACAAGGTAAAAAATCGACATTTTCAGCCATCAAAGGGACATAACTATATAGTAAACGGGGCAACTTGGCTGGTTTTCGAACTCATCCGAGGTTTTATCCCCAGCCACGTTACATATAAGTTTCAGAAAGATCCGATCAAACTGAAGAGGCTACAGTGATGACAAGGTCAAAAATCAACATTTTCAGCAATCAAAGGGACCTTACTCTATGATAAATAGGCCACCTTTGCTGGTATGCGAACTCATCCGAGGTTTTATCCCCAGCCACATTGCATATAAGTTTCAGAAAGATCCGATCAAAACTGAAAGGGCTACGGTGATGACAAGGTCAAAAATCGGCATTTTCAGCAATCAAAGGGACGTTACTCTGTGATAAATGGACCAACTTTGCTGGTTTTCGTACTCATCCGAGATTTTATCCTCAGCCACTTTACATATAAGTTTCAGAAAGATTCGATCAAAACTGAAAGGGCTACAGTGATGACAATGTCAAAAATCAGCATTTTCAGCAATCAAAGGGACGTTACTCTACGATAAATGGGCCGACTTGGTCAGTTTTCGAACTCATCCGAGATTTTATCCACAGCCACCTTACATATAAGTTTCAGAAAGATCCGATCAAAACTGAAGGGGCTACGGTGATGACAAGGTCGAAAATTCGCATTTTCAGCAATCAAAGGGACGTTACTCTGTGATAAATCGGCGGACTTGGCCGGTTTTCGAACTCATCCGAGGTTTTATCCCCAGCCACATTACATATAAGTTTCAGAAAGATCTGATCAAAACTGAAGGGGCTACGGTGATGACAAGGTCGAAAATGGGCATTTTCAGCAATCAAAGGGACGTAACTCTATGATGAATGGGCCGACTTGGCCGGTTTTCGAACTCATCCGAGTTTTTATCCCCAGTCACCTTACATATAAGTTTCAGAAAGATCCGATCAAAACTGAAGGCGCTACGGTGATGACAAGCATTTTCCCATAGTAAGTCTATGGGACCTTGTGGTTTCCATAGGAACCAAAGTTTTAGAGCGATTTTGAAAAAAAAGTTTATGTCATCAATGCCCCACCAGAGGCATGCTACAGATGAGAAATGATTGAGATCAGCCTGCAGGATACAGAGATATAGCTGCTCAAAAGTGTGGACGGACGACGGACGGACGACGGAGGACCCACTATACTATAAGCTCCCCTGGAGCCTTCGGCCCAGGTGAGCTAAAAATCTTCAAACAAGATCTCCTCCTGTACCCTTGGACCAATTTCATTCAAACTTCATAGGAATGTTGCTTAGATGACCCTCTACCAAAACAGTTAAAACAATCCCGCTCTGCTGAGCAAATTGGCTGCCATAGCTAACAAGAGGGCCATGATGGCCCTGAATCGCTCACCTGAAACCAAGATGTTTCAAAGCTTATGGAAATGAGGGATTCACTGGTTTAAGGAGATGTGGACCAAAGACTTTTATCTTTGGAGGCTATTTTTCATTGTAGTGGAATTTGAAGGTTTTTTTTTTTTTAGCTCTGGTGTCCATTTTGTTTAACAGAGCGGAACAGTTCAGGCAATTTTGAAAGAGGGTCACTCAAGCAACATTCCTGGGAAATTATTTTCAAATCGGGCCATTTGCCTAGGAGAAAATGTCATTTAAAGGTTTTTCTATTAGATCTGGCGGCCATTTTGTTTATTGGAGTGGAACGATTTAGGCAATTTTGAAAGAGGGTCACTCAAGGAACATTCCTGTGAAATTATTTTGAAATAGGGCAATTTGCCTAGGAGGAGATGTCATTTAAAAATTAAAGGTTTTTCTATTTTTAGCTCTGGTAGCCATTTTGTTTAACTAAGCGGAACCATTTAGGCAATTTTGAAAGAGGGTCACTCAAGGAACATTCCTGTTAAATTATTTTCAAATCAGGCCATTTGCCTAGGGGGAAATGTCATTTAAAGGTTTTTCTATTTTTAGCTCTGGTGACCATTTTGTTTAACGGAGCAGAACGATTTTGGCAATTTTGAAAGAGGGTCACTCAAGGAACATTCCTGTGAAATTCTTTTCCAATCGGGCCATTTGCCTAGGAGGAGATGTCATTTAAAGGTCTTTCTATTTTTAGCTCTGCTGGCCATTTTATTTAACAGTGAATAACGATTAAGGTAATTTTTAAAGAGCATCGCTCAAGGAACATTCCTGTGAAATTATTTTCAAATTTGGCCATCTGTCTAGGAGATGTCATTGAAAGGTTTTCTATTTTTAGCTCTGATGGCCATTTTGTTTAACGGAGCAGAACGATTTAGGCAATTTTGAAAGCGGGTCACTCTAGGAACATTCTTTTGAAATTCTTTTCAAATCAGGCCATTTGCCTAGTAGGCGATGTCATTAAAAGGTTTTTTTTTTATTATTTTTAGCTCTGGTGGCCATTTTGTTTAATGGAGCAGAACGGTTTAGGCAATTTTGAAAGAGGGTCACTCAAGGAACAATCCTGTGACAGTATCTTCAAATCGGGTCATTTGCCTAGGAGGAAATGTCATTTAAAGGTTTTTCTATTTTTAGCTCTGGCAGCCATTTTATTTAACGGAGCAGAACGATTTATACAATTTTGGAAGAGGGTCACTCAAAGAACATTCCTGTGAAATTATTTTCAAATAGGCCAATTTGCCTAGTAGGAGATGTCATTTAAAGGTTTTTCTATTTTTAGCTCTGGCAGTCATTTTATTTAACGGAGCGTGACGATTTAGGCAATTTTGAAAGAGGGTCACTCAAGGAACATTCCTGTGAATTTTTTTTTCAAATTGGGCCATTGCCTAGGAGGAGATGTCATTGAAATGTTTTTCTATTTTTAGCTCTGGTGGCCATTTTGTTTAACGGAGCAGAACCATTTAGGCAATTTGGAAACAGGGTCACTCAAGGAACATTCCTGTGAAATTATTTTCAAATAGGGCAATTTGCCTTGGAGGAGAAGTCATTTTAAGTTGTTGTTTTTTTTATTTTTAGCTCTGGTAGCCATTTTGTTTAACAGAGCAGAACAATTTAGGCAACTGTGAAAGAGGGTCACCCTAGGAACATTCCTGTGAAATTTTTTTCAAATCGGGCCATTTGCCTAGGAGATGTCATTAAAAGGTTTTCTATTTTTAGCTCTGGCAGCCATTTTGTTTAACGGAGCAGAACGATTTAGGCAATTTTGAAAGAGGGTCAATGTCGGTGACCACTTGCCGTTGCTACATGCTAAATATCTAAGCAATGGGCCCTGTGGTTTCAGATAAGAAGATTTTTGAACCTTTTTTCCATTATGAGTATAAAGGAGCTAAGGGGCCCCGTGGTGTGGCCAATTTGGACCCCAGGGGCATGATTGGCAGGAATTATGTAGGTGACCACTTGCCATTGCTACATGCTAAATATCTAAGCTCTGGGCCCTGTGGTTTCAGAGAAGAAGATTTTTGAAGCTTTTTTACAGTATGAGTCTATGGGAGCGAAGGGGCCCCATGGCGTGGCCCATTTGGAACCCAGGGGCATGATTGGCAGGAATTATGTAGGTGACCACTTGCCGTTGCTACATGCTAAATATCTAAGCTCTGGGCCCTGTGGTTTCAGAGAGGAAGATTTTTTAACCTTTTTTTCCATTATGAGTATACAGGAGCTAAGGGGCCCCGGGATGTGGCCAATTTCGACCCCAGGGACATGATTGGCATGAATTATGTAGGTGACCACTTGCCATTGCTACATGCTAAATATCTAAGCTCTGGGCCCTGTGGTTTCAGAGAAGAAGATTTTTGAAGCTTTTTTCCATTATGAGTCTATGGGAGCAAAAGGGCCCCGGGGCGAGGCCAATTTGGAACTCAGGGGCATGATTGGCAGCAATTATGTAGGTGACCACTTGCCCTTGCTACATGCTAAATATCTAAGCTCTGGGCCCTGTGGTTTCAGAGAAGAAGATTTTTGAAGTTTTTTTCCATTATGAGTCTATAGGAGCTAAGGGGCCCCTTGGCGTGGTCCATTTGGACCCCGGGGGAATGTTTGGCAGGAATTATGTAGGTGACCACTTGCCGTTACTACGTGCTAAATATATAAGCTCTGGGCCCTGTGGTTTCAGAGAAGAAGATTTTTGAAGCTTATTCCATTATGAGTCTGGGAGCGAAGGGGCCCGGGGCGTGGCCCATTTGTAACCCAGGGGCATGATTGGCAGGAATCTCTGGGCCCTGTGGTTTCAGAAGAAGATTTTTGAAGCTTGTTTTTCCATTATGAGTCTATAGGAGCTAAGGGGCCCCGGGTCGTGGCCAATTTGGACCCCAGGGGCATGCTTGCCAGGATTTATGTAGGTGACCACTTAACAATGTTACAAGCTAAATATCTAAGCTCTGGGCCATGTGGTTTCAGAGAAGATTTTTAAAATTTTTCCCTTTGTAAGTCTATGGGAGCTATATGTTGCCATGGCAACCAAAAAATTCCAATCTGATCAGCCCAAAAACCTTATGCAGCCTTTCCCACTACCTGATGATGCTTCACATGAAATTTGATCAAGATTAGCCATGGGGTATTAGAGATATACTTATTTGAAATTGTTTACGGACACACGGACGCACGCACACACAACGGAAAAAAAGTGATCCCAAAAGCTTACCTCGTCACTTCGTGACAGGTGAGCTAAAAATAGAAAAAAACATTGTTAATTTGCATCAAACGCAAAAACCTCCTAAACCCTTGGTCCAATTTGATTCAAACTTCACATGAATGCTATATATAAACTCCTGTACCCTTGGACCAATTTCATTCAAACTTCATAGGAATGTTGCTCAGATGACGCCCTGCCAAAATAGCTAAAACGACCCCGCTTCGATACACAGAATGGTCGCCAGAGGTAAACAAGAGGGCCCAATGGCCCTATATCGCTCACCTGTGTACCAGAAAATCATAACTGTGGGAGACCACTTGACATTGCTACATACTAAATATCTGAGCTCTGGGCCTTATGGCTTTGGAGAAGAAGATTTTTTTTTCCAGTATAAGTCCATAGGTCAGTTTTGACCCAAAGGGCATGGTTGGCAGGATTTATGTAGGCCACCATTTTATGTTGCTATATACTAAATATCTAAGGTCCATACTTCATGGTTTCAGAGAAGAAGATTTTTAAAGCTTTTTTTTCCATTATAAGTTTATTGGAGTTAACAAGCCACAGGATTTGGCCAATTTGAACCCCAGGGGCAAGACTCAGGCAGGATTCATGTAGGCAACAACTCCATGTTGCTACATGCTAAAATAAATACCCAAGCTATGGGCCTAATGGTTTCACAGAAGAATTTTTTTGAAGTTTTTTTTTTTGCCATTTTAAGTTTTTTTCTATTTTAAGTCCATACATGGTAGCTAATGTGCCATGGGTGTGGCCAATTCTGGCCAAGGGGCATGTCTGGCAGGATTCATGTAGGTGACCTGGGCCCTGTGGTTTCAGAGAAGAAGATTTTTGAAGCTTTTTTCCATTAGGAGTCTATTGGAGCTAAGGGGCCCCGGGGCGTGGCCCATTTGGACCCCAGGCGCATGATTGGCAGGATTGATGTAGGTGACCACTTACTGTTGCTTCATGCTAAATATCTAAGCTCTGGGCCCTGTGGTTTCAGAGAAGAAGATTTGTGATTTTTTTTCCATTAGGAGTCTATGGGAGCTAAGGGGCCCTGGGGCATGGCCCATTTGGACCCCAGGGGCATGATTGGCAGGATTTATGTAGGTGACCACTTGTCGTTACTACCTGCTAAATATCTAAGCTCTGGGCCCTGTGGTTTCAGAGAAGAAGATTTTTGAAGCTTTTTTCCAGTATGAGTCTATGGGAGCGAAGGGGCCCCTAGGCATGGCCCATTTGGAACCAAGGGGCATGATTGGCAGGAATTATGTAGTTGACCACTTGCACTCACTCACATGCTAAATATCTAAGCTCTGGGCCCTGTGGTTTCAGAGAAGAAGATTTTTGAAGCTTTTTTTTCCATTATGAGTCTTAGGGAGTGAAGGGGTGCCGGGGCATGGCCCATTTGGACCCCAGGGGCATGATTGGCAGGAATTATGTAGGTGACCAGTACTGACCACTTGCCATTGCTACATGCTAAATATCTAAGCTCTGGGCCCCGTGGTTTCAGAGAAGAAGATTTTTGAACCTTTTTTTCCATTATTAGTATACAGGAGCTAAGGGGCCCCGGGGTGTGGCCAATTTGGCCCCCAGGGGCATGATTGGCAGGAATTATGAAGGTGACCACTTGCCATAGCTACATGCTAAATATCTAAGCTCTGGGCCCTGTGGTTTCAGAGAAGAAGATTTTTGAAGCTTTTTTCCATTATGAGTCTATGGGAGCGAAGGGGCCCCGGGGCTTGGCCAATTTGGAACCCAGGGGCATGATTGGCAGGAATTATGTAGGTGACCACTTGCCCTTGCTACATGCTAAATATCTAAGCTCTGGGCCCTGTGGTTTCAGAGAAGAAGATTTTTGAAGCTTTTTTCCATTATGAGTCTATAGGAGCTAAGGGGCCCCGGGGCGTGGTCCGTTTAGACCCCAGGGGCATGATTGGCAGGAATTATGTAGGTGACCACTTGCCGTTACTACATGCTAAATAGATAAGCTCTGGGCCCGGTGGTTTGAGAGAAGAAGATTTTTGAAGCTTTTTTCCATTATGAGTCAATGTGAGCGAAGGGGCCCCGGGGCGTGACCCATTTTGAACCCAGGGGCATGATTGGCAGGAATTATGTAGATGACCACTTGCCATTGCTACATGCTAAATATCTAAGCTCAGGGCCCTGTTGTTTTAGAGAAGAAGATTTTTGAAGCTTTTTTCCATTATGAGTCTATAGGAGCTAAGGGGCTCCAGGGCGTGGTCCATTTGGACCCCAGGGGCATGATTGGCAGGAATCAGGGCTCGAGGAACTGAAGAATCCAAATCGGTCCAGCCAGATTTCGCAAAAAAAATACGGAAATTGCCGACCGGTTTCGGTAATTTCCGTAAACTCAGTTGGCGATTTTCAATTTCAAAATGTGTTATTAGCGTAACGAATGACATACCGATGTTGCTCTTACACTTGTCAACGGATATGAGCACCAGTATCTCGATTATAAACAACAATTATTGCTCACATCGTTCAGATTTCATCTACTTTCATTTTCTACGCCAGATTTCATCTACCTTCATTTTCCCAATATCCGGGTCACTCAGAACCTGAAGACAGCTAAAGGGAAACAACCGACTTGGGGCAGTAAAAGACCACTTCGATGGTCACTATATTTTTCCCCCTTTTTAAAGCCTTTAAAATATTTCTCTTATTTCACGCATTTTATTTTGCCCAAATTGCTTTGTTTACAAATGGCGACAGCGTGCAGCAACGTGGTCGGAAAATGACGTCATACGGTTTCCGTTTACACAATACACATTAATGCAGTCAAGGACGTCAGCCACACACCTGTTTTAAGTGATTGATTTTAATAGAGTGATTTCTAAAAAAAATCGTTTTGAACGGGTTAAAAAATCGAAAAACATTTCTTTTCTCTCGAAACAAAACATGGCCGAACGAGAGTCATTGAAAATCTTACATGGCCGAACCGTGTTTAAAAGAATATAAATACATATTTCACGATTACACAAGCCTGAAACAAATCGCTTTGTCTACAAATGACGTGGTTTATGTTATTGGTTTCAATGGAGCGTATTCTTAAATAAAAATATCGTTTAGAATGGGTGAAATAAAGCATTTTTCCTTGAAGGCATCACACGCAATGTTCAGACATGACAGGTGTGTATTGAAAATTGCGCCGTGTGAAAAAAAAATATATATATATATTCAAATACCGGTTCTATAGTAAGCCATAAATTAATGACTTGTCTAAACAAACTGTATTGTATTGTATTGTAAAGTTTAAGCATTTTACGTCCGCTACGGTCAGGCGCGTTAGCATTGCCCCCACAACAGGACGTAAAGTTTGAGTGCTTCTTGGCTGCAAAATGCGGCAGATTCAGTGAAATGTGAGTCATGCTGAACTGCCAGTGCCTTCCCCTGAGTAAAGTAGAAGCACTGTAATTTAGAATTTTGAACGCCAGATGGAAAATGGGCATAAAACTGCAGAGGAATCATTGCCAATTTCGGCTGCGAATTGAGATTTCTCTGTCTCACCCGAGAGCATACTAGTTCATGTTGCTCTCTCTTAGGGCCGTGTGTAAGGCTATGGACTGGTGAGAAATGTGGAAAATCCCAAGTTATACAGGGTTGTCAGATGTGCGGCCCTAAGTTTGCAGTATAATATATATAAAATAGATATATAAATAATACAGAGGTATACATAAATATATGAAATAAGTAAGAAAGGAAGAGAGAGAGAAAAAAAAAATTGGAATATATCCAATAAAAAAAAAGGAAAAAAAAAGAAATAAAAACATTTAGTTCTTGCCTGTTTGGTAAACAATATTAGTTTAGATGTATAAAATAACAGAACTTCAAAGGCTGTTTGCCAGTTATCATATAAAAGTGCTTAATTGTTTTTTGATCACTAAATTGGCAAGCTCATAATTGGATAGTAGTTATGAAAAAGTAAAGTGGTATTATTCATGAACAGGTGCATTTCATTGAAACATGGTTTCAATTACAATGTTAATTGTTGTTGTCAAATTGCATTTTTGTGAATACAGTCTTAAGTTAAGATGCAATTAGAATTCAATTGTAAGAAAATGGTAGACTTCAAAGGTTTTTGAATATTTTACAAACATATAGGTAAACAAAAGAGCCATATAGCTGTCTTTCTAAAGAAGCATTATTTTGACTTTGACCATTGAAATATTTGATTACTCACACCAATATTGCATAGCAATTCTTAAATGCTGTTAAATGTTAATTTGAGACAGGTGCTTGTACACAATCTGATTGTTACATGTTTGCAATGTTAGTAAGCTCTCGTCAAAGACATAATTGATAACAAAAGTTGAAAACAATTGAGATAATTGGTTCTGTAAAAACTGTTTATTTGTTGAGAAGTTGTGAAAATTACCATCAATAGATATTATTCATTGTTTTGAGAGGGGAAAAAAAAATAATAATAATAATAATAATAATAGTAATAATGAAAACAATAAGCATAAATGTAAATATCTATATGACTTTCCTTCACCATAAAACTATAATACATAATTTAACCCTTGTCCTGCTGGGCCCGGATATGTCTGATCTTTCAAACAACGCAGATCCAGACAAGAAGCCATCTGATCAGGATCCTCGTTGTTTGTGATTCAGATTAAGAATTTCTTGCATTGACCTGCCTCAAGAAACCCGAATGGTTGATGATCTGTGGTGGGTGTGACATATTATATATTCAGCAGGTCAAGGATCAAGATTTATGGCCGTGTTAAACAGAATTCGTTTAACACGGCTTTTTTTTTTTTTTTTTGATGAGATTTAAAAGGCGATTAATTCAGTTCTGTTCTGTAATCTGGGTGTTGTGTGTTTTCCAAAGAAAAAAAAAAAAAAAAAAAAAAAACTTAATATAATGCACAACATTTGAGATGAAAAAATACTATTTACAAGTCTTTTGATGGTTTTGAAAAAATGTACTTCTGCATGACAAAATAACACACACACATTCACTCACAAACACATTCTGTGAAACATATTTACAATATTTACATCTGTCTGAGAGGCAAGGAAATGACATAAATCATGCAGTGGCAGAGGTATGAGAGGCCAGTCCGCCCAATAGGGGGAGTCAGTATCCAATTAAGAAAAAAGTTAGACCCCTGCCACTGTGTACCTTGCTCTCTTTGAGGTATGAGTGCATCAAACAGCTGTATTGATAGGTTCAGCTTGCCATAGCTCCTGGATTCAAGCTTCACCCATCCAACAAACTGTTGCTTGCACTCACAAACACTCGAAGGATTGGCCTGCAGTACAAAATGATTGCCCTCTTCGGTGCTGTATACTGTTCCCGCTGATATACATTTTCTTGATCCTTAGTTACATGTATGCATTGAGTATGCCTAAATTAGGTTAGTATACTTATATGTATGACAAGTATCCTGTATTGGTGACATATTTGAATACTGCTTCCCTTATAATTGTTGCATGGGCAGGTTGGGGGTTAAGAAGTACCTTTAGATCTATAACATTTATATCAGATATATTATCTTTTATGGTTTGTAACATGATTTCTCTTTCATGTCTATGTTTTTCACAATCAAGAAGATAGTGGGTTGTGTCCTCAATTCCCTCACAGTGAGGGCACTGAGGGTCCATTCCACTGTGTGTCTGATTGTTAAACCTAAGTCCATTCCTACCTAACCTTAACCTAGTGTATACCTTATCAAATTGCCTATTGTCGCTATACTGTATGAGTTTCGTTGGGAGATCACTACTGATCTCCCAACGAAAACCATGACCATGTTTTTTCCAAGTTGATGCCCAGTGCGTTTTAACTTCTCTTTTTATAAGCCCATAAACTTCAGTTTTACCCAGCCTAATCTTTATTTCTTTGCCTATGGAACTTCCTAATTTTGCAGCTTCATCTGCAATGTCATTACCTTGTATATTGCAATGCGACGGACACCAGTCAATATACAGTATTGTGTTGCTCCTTAAAATTGTGTCAACTAAATTGTTGATTTGGATTAAAAGATCAGGTCTTGAGCGACTGTTCCCAGACTTTATTGCCTGAATTGAACTTAAGGAATCAGTGAGGATTACTACCTGGTCTGGTTTGTTCTGCTCAACCCATTTCAGGGCTTCAATTATTGCAATTAATTCTGCAGTAAAGATTGTAACCTTGGCATTCAGTTTAAATTTTCTAGTTATTTGGTGTGAGGGAATGGTAAATGCAGACCCTACTTGATTCTTTCCATCGTCCTTACTGCCATCAGTAAATATTTGAAGACATGATTTGTATTTTTGATTGACTAAGGTTTTGGTTTTATTCTCAATGACCTTCTTGCTGTCTGCTTTTTTGTTTACATATTCCTTAAGAGTTTCCCTAGGTGTAATTGACTGCAAGGCAAATTTTTCCTGATATACAGGTTCCTGTACCAAAATATCACTTAGCTTATGTTTCATTTGAAGATCCCTTACTTGCATTACAAATGGAATTTTACCCTTTAATCGATCCCTACAGGTTTCATATACAGCATAGTCATAGAGACTGTTCAATGGGAGATTTTTTTCATTGGCAGAGGACCTAGCCCAGTATTTCAGGATAAGTTCCTCCCTCCTTAGCGCCAGTGGTTGAATGTTGCATTCAGCTTGCACATCGATATTTGCAGTTGATTTATATGCCCCTGTTATTATTCTGAGAGCAGCTGATTGAATTCTATCTATCCGAAGAAGCTGAGTTGGTGATGCAGAAGCATATGCTTGACAACCATAGTCTAGTTTACTCCGGATAAGTGTCTTGTAGATAGCCATTAGCGTTATCTTATCTGCCCCATATTTAGTTCCTGATAGATATCTCATGAGATTTAGATCTTTTTTACATTTTGCTACCAAGTCTGTTATATGTTTCTGCCAGTACAACTGGCTATCAAATGTCATTCCTAAGAATTTAGCTTCAGTTTTATATTCCAGTGATTTGTTTCCTATTTTCAATTTAGGTATATTTTCATTTGGAGTTCCTGGATGATTGAACAATACAACTTCGGTTTTATTGGAGGAGATTTTGATACCCAACGACGCTGCCCATGCCTCAATTTTATTCAAGATCTGCTGCATGAGATGCACCGCATGGGACTTACTGCGCCCTGATTTCCAGACTGCCGAGTCATCCGCATATTGAGACAGCTCACACGACAGATCTTTTAGCGTATCATATTGACTGTTGATAAGAATGTTAAATAAAATTGGACTAAGAACACTGCCCTGGGGAGAACCGTTGTCAAGTACCTTAACTTCGGACAAGTTAGATCCGACCCTAACCTGTATTTTTCTATCTCTAAGGAAGTCCTGTACCCAACCTAATAATCTGCCTTTAATATTGAATTTGTTTAACTGCATTAGCACTCCATTGGTCCACATAAGATCAAAAGCTTTTTTCTAGATCCAGGAATATACAGAGAAGGTCCCTATTCTCCATTTTAGCTTTTAGTATTGCAGTCTGTAATCGAATGATTTGATCAAGGGTAGACCTATTTTTCCTAAATCCAGATTGCGTAGGTGCCAAAAGTTTGTTCTTTTCAAGGTGACTTGTTAGTCTGTTTGCGATCATAGTTTCCATGGCCTTACTTGTTACTGATGTTAAAGAAATTGGCCTATAAGATCCTGGTTCATGAGGGGATTTATTTAGTTTCAGAAGTGGTACTATTGTTCCCAGTTTCCATTCGTCTGGTAGTTTACCCTCAGTCCATGATTTGTTAATTAATTGTAAAATTTGCCATTTGCATTTTTCAGAAGCATTTTTCAACATATCATAGTGAATTGTGTCAGCCCCAGGAGCAGTGCTCTGTTTCTTATTAAGCGCGGTTATAAGTTCCTTAAAGGTAAACAACTCATTGTATGCCAGGAATTATGTAGGTGACATGTTGCCGTTACTACATGCTAAATATATAAGCTCTGGGCCCTGTGGTTTCAGAGAAGAAGATTTTTTAAGCTTTTTTCCATTATGAGTCTATGGGAGCAAAGGGGCCCCGGGGCTTGGCCAATTTGGAACCCAGGGGTATGATTGGTAGGAATTATGTAGGTGACCACTTGCCCTTGCTACATGCAGAATATCTAAGCTCTGGGCCCTGTGGTTTTAGAGAAGATTTTTGAAGCTTTTTTCCATTATGAGTCTATAGGAGCTAAGGGGCCCCGGGGCGTGGTCCGTTTGGACCCCAGGGGCATGATTGGCAGGAATTATGTAGGTGACCACTTGCCGTTACTACATGCTAAATATATAAGCTCTGGGCCCTGTGGTTTCAGAGAAGAAGATTTTTGAAGCTTTTTTCCATTATGAGTCAATGGGAGCGAAGGGGCCCCGGGGCGTGGCCCATTTTTAACCCAGGGGCATGATTGGCAGGAATTATGTAGATGACCACTTGCCATTGCTACATGCTAAATATCTAAGCTCAGGGCCCTGTGGTTTCAGAGAAGAAGATTTTTGAAGCTTTTCTTCCATTATGAGTCTATGGGAGCTAAGGGGCCCAAGGGCGTGGTTCGTTTGGACCCCAGGGGCATGATAGGCAGGAATTATGTAGTCGACCACTTGCCCTTGCTACATGCTAAATATCTAAGCTATGGGCCCTGTGGTTTCAGAGAAGATTTTTGAAGCTTTTTTCCATTATGAGTCTATAGGAGCTAAGGGGCCCCGGGGCGTGGTCCGTTTAGACCCCAGGGGCATGATTGGCAGGGATTATGTAGGTGACGTGTTGCCGTTACTACGTGCTAATTATATAAGCTCTGGGCCCTGTGATTTCAGAGAAGAAGTTTTTTAAGTTTTTTTCAATTATGAGTCTATGGGAGCAAAGGGGCCCCGGGGCTTGGCCAATTTGGAACCCAGGGGCATGATTGGCAGGAATTATGTAGGTGACCACTTGCCCTTGCTACATGCTAAATATCTAAGCTCTGGGCCCTGTGGTTTTAGAGAAGAAGATTTTTGAAGCTTTTTTTTCCATTATGAGTCTATAGGAGCTAAGGGGCCCCGGGGCGTGGTCCGTTTGGACCCCAGGGGCATGATTGGCAGGAATTATGTAGGTGACCACTTGCCTTTACTACATGCTAAATATATAAGCTCTGGGCCCTGTGGTTTCAGAGGAGAAGATTTTTGAAGCTTTTTTCCATCATGAGTCAATGGGAGCTAAGGGGCCCCGGGGCGTGGTCCGTTTATGTAGGTGACCGCTTGCCGTTACTACATGCTAAATATATAAGCTCTGGGCCCTGTGGTTTCAGAGGAGAAGATTTTTGAAGCTTTTTTCCATCATGAGTCAATGGGAGCGAAGGGGCCCTGGGGCGTGGCCCATTTTGAACCCAGGGGCATGATTGGCAGGAATTATGTAGATGACCACTTGCCATTGCTACATGCTAAATATCTAAGCTCAGGGCCCTGTGGTTTCAGAGAAGAAGATTTTTGAAGCTTTTCTTCCATTATGAGTCTATGGGAGCTGAGGGGCCCCAGGGTGTGGTCTGTTTGGACCCCAAGGGCATGATAGGCAGGAATTATGTAGGTGACCACTTGCCCTTGCTACATGCTAAATATCTAAGCTCTGGGCCCTGTGGTATCAGAGAAGAAGATTTTTGAAGCTTTTTTCCATTATGAGTCTATAGGAGCTAAGGGGCCCCGGGGCGTGGTCCGTTTGGACCCCAGGGGCATGATTGGCAGGAATTATGTAGGTGACCACTTGCCGTTACTACATGCTAAATATATAAGCTCTGGGCCCTGTGGTTTCAGAGGAGAAGATTTTTTAAGCTTTTTTTCCATCATGAGTCTATGGGAGCGAAGGGGCCCCGGGGCGTGGCCCATTTGGAACCCAGGGGCAAGATTGGCAGGAATTATGTTGTTGACCACTTGCCATTGGTACATGCTAAATATCTAAGCTCTGGGCCCTGTGGTTTCAGAGAAGAAGATTTTTGAAGCTTTTTTCCATTATGAGTCTATGGGTGCGAAGGGGCCCCCGAGGCGTGGCCCATTTGGAACCCAGGGGCATGATTGGCAGGAATTATGTAGTTGACCACTTGCCCTTGCTACATGCTAAATATCTAAGCTCTGGACCCTGTGGTTTCAGAGAAGAAGATTTTTTAAATTTTTCCCTTTATAAGTCTATGGGAGCTATATGTTGCCATGGCAACCAGAATTCCAATCTGATCAGCCCCAAAAGCTTATGCAGCCTTTCCCCCTACCTGAAGATGCTTCACATGAAATTTGATCAAGATTGGCCATGAGGTATTAGAGATATACTTATTTTAAATTGTTTACGGACGGACGGATGCACGGACGCACGCACGACGGACGACGGACAAAAAGTGATCCCAAAAGCTCACCTCGTCACTACGTGAAAGGTGAGCTAAAAAAGAAAAACATCATACATTTGCTTCAAACGCCAACTTGATTCATACGTCACAGGAATGTTGCCTAGGTGACTCCCTACAAAAATAGCTAAAATCAGTCTTCTCTGATGAACAAGATGGCCGCCAGAGCTGAAAATGGAAAAAAAAGCTTCAAATGACAACTCCTCCTGTACCCTTGGGTCAATTTCATTCAAGCTACGTAGAATGTTGCTCAGATGACCCTCTACCAAAAGAGCTAAAACGATCCCGCCCAAACTAAAAACAGAAAATCATTGTAAATTTGCTTCAAAAGCGTACTCCTCCTAAACCGTTGGGTCAATTTGATTCAAACTTCACATGAATGTTGTCTAGGTGACACCATACCAAAATAGCTAAGATCAGTCTGCTCTGAGTAACAAGATGGCCCCCAGAGCTAAAAATAGAATGAACTAGAGACAGTGACATTCAGGTGAGAGAATCAGGGCCCTCTTGTTTAAAGGTGCATTATTGAGCTATCTGGAAAAAAGGCTTCCAAAAATAAAATACATATAGCCGGTATTTTTCTTTAAAACAACACAAATGAATGCATTTTATGCAAAAATGGGAACAATTATGATGAAAGGTAAACGAGTTTGAGAGGGATTCCCTAACTAGGTTTCGCACACTAGTTAGATCTATTTTTAGTTCGTGACAAAAATAGAATCCCCATATATGACATTATGCGACGTTCATTTTTGGCCTTGTTTGCTTAGGCCATGCCTGAATCGGAAGAAATATGACGCTGAATACCATGCCATAAGTAAAGACACTCAGAGACGATATTGTCGCCATGTATGTGTAAAGTGACAGATTTATTTTTAGAACAGAAATTCCGAACACATGTTCAGAGCTAAGGGTAAACACGAATGAAAACAACCATTTTCACAAGGTTCTGAAGCTGTATTTGGCTCCAAAAGTGTACACATGACAAAGGAGTAAGCATTGAAGATAAAAACCAGAAAAAAAATTTGAGACCCGGTAGCTCAATAATGCCCCTTTAAAGTCCTTGAGTATAATTTTGCAAATGGCAGATTGATATAACAAGGAAAAATATTCTGCTTTTTTTATTTTTACTTAAAAACATATTCAAACTTCCTTGTTACATAATGACATGGTTTCATCTCGAGTTACAAACTGGTTTGGCAAGCTTATCTTCTGGAAAAAGGTTTTATTACATGTACATTTATAATTCTCAAAAGCTCAGCTTGGCTAAGCATTTTTGAAAACGTAATTTTTGGGGGGGGTTAAGGGTCCTTTCAAGACATAATCAGAAGTGGGCAAAAATCAGAGTACCCTGGAGAAAAACAACATGACCTTCTGTTGCGGATTTGGCATCTCACATGTTGCCCAGAGTGTCACTGATGAGCCCTAATTGGCTGAAACTAGCTAGCCTGGCACAGAGAACATGTACACTCAATATTTTCCAGTTCCATGTTGTATTCCTTGCTTCCAAAAGGATAACCCTTTCTACAACATATTTAACGTACTACAGCTGATGTCTGGGAAAGTGTGGCGGCCATCAAAAGTCTCCCTGCCCTACATTATAGTGTAGTTTACATTTTCTTGTCTTTTTGAGATCATTGATTCTATTGAGGAATTTTGAAAATATTTGAGGGTCACTGATGAGGCCTAATAGGCCCAAACTAGCTAGTCTGGCCCAGAAAACATGTACACTCCATATTTTCCAGTTATGTGCTGTATTCCTTTCATCCAAAGGATAACCCTTTCTAGAACATATTGAAGTGGAATCCATATGATTAAGAGTCCGCATTCTTACCCACAAGGCCAAGAAGGTCCCTGCTACTAAATTTTTACAACAATGCTTTTCTTAGGCTCTACCAAGCTAAGCTTTTGAAAAAGTGGAAGGACAGGTATTAACCCCTATCTTTGCAAACAGTGTAGATCCCGATCAGATGGCTTTTTCAAACAGTGTAGATTTAGATCAGATTAGAAGCCATCAGGATCTTCACTGTTTGGCATTCAATTTATGAATTTGTAGCAATAAATTACATCGAGTAATTTGATTGGTTGAGAGACAGAAATGGGTGTGGCTTAAATGAATATTCAGCAGGATAAGGGTTAATAAATATTTCGTTTCTGCAATAAGCTAAACCGAGTCAGCAATGCTGCTTCAGATAACTGTATTCACCTTAACCCAATTTGTACCAGAAACCCCAAAACTGGTAGCCCGGCAAACAGTGCAGGCCCAGATTAGACGCCGCAGAATGCGGCGTCTGATCAGGGCCTACATTGTTTGCAAAAAGTTAAGCTATTTTCCAAATAAAGTTTGAGGAAAACACAACCTGTCAACCCTACATTTTGAAATGAACTCCTGCTACATATAAGACAGAAGATTCCATTTGGTACAAAAAGATGGCCCCCGCCCATCGGGGCTTGAAGAAATAGATGGGCTGCATGATGCTTCCACGCAGAGCTGAAACCGACCGCAAACGAGTACTGGTAAATCCCTTAAAGTATATAAGCCAATCCAGGCAAAGCGGTGCAAGTCGGACCGTCCATGCTTATAAAACCTATTGGTTTCATTGGGCGACAGGGCGTGAGATGTCATTTCATCTCAATGTCGGTAAAATCCCACAAAATTGGAAGCAGTGTCTCCAAAAGTGACCTATACAGTGTTGACGGGGACGTTAAGACCCAAATCAAACAAAATTGGTACAAAATGGGTTACTAGCACACATACTCTAATTAGTGCAAAATTGGGTCTACCCAAAGTTACCAAGCACAGCAGCTCTTCAGTGCTAATGGCCATGTGACTATCACTGATTTGTAGGAAATCCAGGTAACAGTTATTTATAGAAAATGATAAAATATAGCTGTATGATTCTAACTGGTGTGCGGTCAAGAGGTTATCTACAAAATTTGAACTGTGTTGGGTTTGGCAAACAGTGAAGACCCAGCTCAGACACAG
>CAUZLF010000724.1:0-32434 GCA_963580285.1 Lucinisca nassula | reverse complement strand
AGTTATTCGGACAAGTCTGTGATAGTCACGTGGACTGAAGAGCTTTTCTGCTTAGAAATTTTGGGCAGTCGGAAAAGGAGCTCATCACGAAAACACGCCTATTTAAATTTGACCCCCTTGAACCCCACTTTTATATAGTGAAACTGGGGTTTACAGGAGTAAACGTTATTTTTCCTATTTCTGCTCATATACATAGAATTCTGGGTACTTGTTAGAACCGCGCGTTACACAATCTATTTTTGAGCAGAAATATAAAAAGTATCAGATATTTTTTTTTTTCTGAAAATTTTCATTTTTGTTTCAAGTGTAAAATTTTCAACTTATTTTAAAAGGAATGTTTTCTTAATGTCTGCTGATCAACCCTACTGTTAGTCATGGCATTTGTTGAGAAATATTCGTCTCTGCACATGCGCTTGAAGTTCTGAGCTCAAAACCTAAACAACGGGCCTCTGTGGCCTAGTGGTTACGAGCGCTGACTCTTGATCATTAGGTCTCTCAACGCTGTGGTTCGAGCCTCGCTCGGGTCACATGTGAGACGCCAAGTTCTGCAACGGAAGGTCAGGTGGTTTTTCTGCGGGTACTCCGGTTTTCGCCCAACTCTGATTAACGATCGGCTCGATATGAGTGAAATAATCTTGAAAGGACCGTTAAACCAGGAACACAAAAAAAAACTAAACATGAATGTTAATATTGACGTAGTCAATATTCAATTTCGTTATGGCCCATTCAAACAAATTTGAAATGTTTAAGCATTTAAACTTCAAGCGCCTGTGATCTTTCCGACATCATTCTTCAAGAGCATTTGCCCAGGTTTACAACATTTTGCAGTTTAATTTCAATCTGATTTGGCATTTACATGTTCAAGTGTTTACATAAGTGACCAGCCTTATAGCCTGTTGTGCAAACTAAATATGGGAGAGTTAAGGATGGGGGTATTCTTGGTGATTGTTGCGACTTTAAGACACCAGTTCGCACAAAACATACATTTTTCTTCGTGGCTCCCACGTAGAAGCCTCCGTGGTGCAGTGGTTACGCTACTCGCCTTGTAAACCAGGGATCGCAGGATCGATCCCGGGCTTCTCCAGACTTTCGGATGAGTCTTTAAACCGAGGTCCAGTCTCCGTATGACCTTAGCTGTTGGTGGGACGTAAAACTAAAACTCACTCACTCACTCGTGGCTCCCAGTGAAATCTGCCTAATAGTGCAGATTTCAGTGATAATCATAGAATAAATCATGCATTTTAACAGCAGTACATGAAATGTAGTTTTTATATAACGTCGACAGCCGTATCAATTAGACTAGGATACCATCGACGGTCGTATTTCTAATAATCGACATCCGTATCCCGACATTTTTCAAAGGTCTATAAAAACTCATTAAGTGCATGAATTATGTCAAACCCACGTTGTTGTTGAAGCGTAAATGGTAGATAATATATATACGGTGTTTTATTGCTTTCCTACTTTTCATAAAGCATTAGATTAATGATATTCTGTGAAAACTGAATTTTTTTCGAAAGAACCGGTATTTTATAGTGTTTTTCAGACTCACGACTCTCTATAAGTGAACAGACAATTAACAGCTTGTCTCTTTAAAACACCGACATCGTTTATAAATGTTTAAACTAACGTTTTCGCCTCCCCAAGTGCATCAAAATCGAAGACCCCCCTCTGTCGACATCCGTACTGCTCGGTCGAAAACGGTATTTCTCGGTCGACAGCAGCTTTACACAGTACCGGCTCGGTCGACAACACAGGTATAGAAAATGGTATTACCCCCGTGCAGGACAGGGAAGAAGTCCTACCTGGGTATAAATGGTTGAGAATCTCCTGGCAATACGCTGGTCTGGAGTGTGTGCAATATACACCTGCGGTAATGGTCAAACGTGACCGACGCAGTATCAGAAGATAGGTTTTGTCGCTTCAATATGTTGTTGTTGTTGTTGTATATCTTCAAGGGCCTTTCTAAACTGGAGTGTGGTCTCTTCTGCATGCTTTTCTCGCTTCCCGGGTACCATGGAATACCGAAGTGGGTAAAACCCATAACCTTCCGTGTCGGCGTTTCTGGGTAGCTCACGACACAACACTTCCGAAGGCGATCAGATTATGGAAAATTTTTCCTGTTATACTTTAAACAATCTGTCTTTGAAAATCAAGAATATTTACCTTGATCATGTTCTGTAAATACGTATTTTATTCGAAAATTATCTCGCACGCGTTGTATTGACAGAAGAAAACTACAACAGGAAGCGGTCTCCCTATTTGGTGACAAGAGGTGACAGAGTTATTTTATGGCGACAAGAAGTGTTAAAAAACGCATTTGCGACCCTTTTTAAAAGTAGAATATATATGATCCTTTCTAGGCACACTTGCTTCAGGGCCTCTTCAGGTTTTTTTTGGTCGGGAATAAAGTCAAGTTAATTTGGTGACAAGAAAGGTTTACATCAACTGAGGTAATGGCCAGATATGACCGACTCAGTATAAGAAGATAGATAAGATAGACATGTATGAGATGATCTAATATATTTCTCCGTCACATGAAAGTATACCCTAGGCAGAGAAAACATACAGGACTGCGCATATGCGCAGGCTGATCAAACAAGTCTTTTCTAGGCACACATGCTCGATGACGCATCAGTGCCTCTTCGGATTTTTTTGGGGTCGGGAATAGTCAAGTTAATTTGGTGACAAGAAAATTTGGCATGTATGAAACGATCTACTATATTTCTCCGTCACATAAAATTATACCCTCAGTAGAGAAAACATACCAGACTGCGCATATGCGTAGGCTGAACAAAGTCTTTTCTAGGCACACTTGCTCGATGATGCTTCAGTGCCTCTTGTCGGGAATAAAGTCAAAATACATGTATGTGAAAATCTACTCTATAACATTTTCACATAAAATTTCTAGAAAATGTATAAAGCACCCCCACACACACAGCAGAGATCAGCGATTCGGATGTAGCAGACTGCGCAGGCTGATCTGAGTTTTCTCTGGAAAGACATGCAGAGAGAGAGAGAGAGAGAGAGAAAAGCGTGCGTGTTAAATAGACAGAATATAATCATTAGAATAAGATTTAATTTGAAACAAGTTAAAAATTACTGATTTATTTATTTATTTTTTTATTTATTTAGTTATTCTTATTCTCATGTCAAAGCTATGAATATTTTAAATAGACAGAATATAATCCTGAGATTTTACTTTAAAAAATACTATTATATTTATTTATTTATGCTCTTGCCAAAGCTATGAATTTAAGCGGAGTCAAAATAATATGTCGACGAAATGCTTATAACACAAGCTTGTGATTAATCAACCGAGATAACTCAATACTGAGTGACACAACAATTATCTTAATGAGTGGCGCACGCACGATTAAGGAAGGAAGGAAGACTTCTATCCCAACTGCTTGTTTGTTTGTATTGCAGTTTAACGGTCCAGTCAACACTATTTGGGTCATTTTTGAGCCGGTCAGTTCATTTATCCACACTTTTTGTGGGCAGGCTTAAACGTAAGCGGTTAACCAGTACAGTGCAATTCTTTCGCCAGAAACTGACAACTGCCCTTCTTGAATGCATGGGTGACTTATCATAATGGGTTCATCAGGGCTTGGAGAAAAAGATTTGGCTGCGTGATGCTTCCACGCAGGGCTGAATCTGACCATACACAAGCGCTGGTAAACCGCTAAGAAGGACTAAGTAGAAGTAAAACAAAGATCAGGAATTGATACAATTAACTTACTCCACCCATAAAAGACACCAAAGGGAAAGAAATACAAACATTAAGTGACCAGACCATAATGGAAACCTAAACAAAGGAAGGCCATAAGGACAGTTACTTTCCCACAAAATGGCCATATGGTCATCCGAAACTAAAAGACACAAGTGATACACACAGTAAGTAACAAACAACAACATAAATTAAATCGCCACAGAAGAGCCGCCTTGGAACGGTCAGTGGAAGATTTCCACTGGGGGGCTTAAATCGATTTTACGTGGCCACAATCCTCGCCCTTACTTCCGTCGCGATTTAGACAAATAATTTGTTCAGTCCGCATGAAGGCCTCCTAACTCATCAGTGCAACATCTCCGTGAACACAAAAATCAAAGAACCACAGAGGTGAGACAACGGTGAGGACTCGACAGCAAGAAACCACTGAAATGCTGGAGCAAAAGAAAACCAACAGTTAGACTCCGATGAGCCCGACCAGAGACAGAGCATCAGGCACCAACCAACATTACCTTGAATTAGATCTCTCTAATTCTCAATAAGCCTTTACGTTGGAGCCGTCATAGAATCTGAGGCCTGACCCACCGGCGTGCAATTAAAGAGGGAAGCAAAGTTGCCAACCGTGATTGGGTTAACTACCATGCATGCAGTCTGTCGTATAATATCCATGTTGTACCCAATCTTTTTATATCGAAGAATGATTTTACGAAATTGGGTACTGAAGTCATTGCGGTTATATATTTTTCTGAATTTAAATACTAAGTCACCATAAAATTCGGGTTCCGATAGACCTTGTTGCAGAAGAGATTTAAGTCCAATATTGAATTTTGAAATTAAATCAGAATGGCGTCTATAAAATTTTGAAAAGGCTTTGCGTAGTTTATGGTACCGATAACCCTGATTAAGGAGTTTAGCCGTTAATAATTTATTACGAGTGTTGAAGTCAGTTACATGACTACACACTCTAGCAAATCGAATTAATTGCGAAATATAAACGCCATAGGATGGCGCACGAGGAACATCACCATCCAAAAAAGGAAAATTTACAATCTCAAAATCAAAGTCATCGCGTTTATCATAAATTTTGCACGAAACAAATCCATCTACAATAGATAGATGTAAATCCAAAAACGGGGCCTCGGTATCAGAAGAATTTGCCCTATTTAACTGAAGTTCTAGGGGGTAAATCTGACTGATCAAACCATCAAAATAGGTATTATCAATATTTAATAAATCATCTAAATATCTAGAAGTAGAGCTAAAAGCTTCAATAATTTCAGATTGGTTATCAATGGAAAGCGACAAAATGAAGTCTCTTTCATAACAATACAAGAACAGATCAGCCACAAGAGGTGCGCAATTAGTACCCATCGGAATACCCACAATTTGTCTAAATAACTTAGTACCGAATCTAATATAAATATTGTCAAGTAGAAAGGTGAGGGCATCACACACTTTCTGACATGACCAAAGTGTATAATTCTTATGCTCTTTAGAAGTGAAAAATGCATTTCTGACATTACATGCAAGATAGAGAGAATCTTCTCTGTGAAAAGCCCATTCAATTAAATCATTAAGCTTTTCTTTTATAAGATTATGAGGAAGTGTAGTGTAAAGAGTGGAAAAATCGTAGGTAGACAGACTAGAAGCACGAAACTGTCTAGATTTCAATTTATTTAAAACATCATTCGAATTTTTTATAGACCAAAACAGATTTCTTCCTGATCTTTCAAAGACTTTATCACAATATTTAATTACATGCGTTTTAATAGCAGTAAGACAGGAAGTTAATAATTTAGAAAGTTCAGTGGTAGTGCAAGAGCTAGAATTTGCAATAAACCGTGCTTTGTAAGGTTTTTTATGAAGTTTTGGTAACCAGTATAGCGTAGGAAGCTTGTCTTGGCCTTCGTTAAGCCTGCACAGGCAAAGCAGTGAGAGTTAGATCGTCTGATGTATACAAGCCTTCTGGTTTCATTGGGCGGCAGGGCTTGAGATGTCATTTCATCTCGACGTCGGGTTAAAGTCCCTAAAAATTGGAAGCAACGTCTCCAAAAATGACCTAAATAATGTTGACGGGAACGTTAAACACCAATTCAAAGTAACAAAAATCATAATGGGTAAGCCCAGATTTCTCTATTTAACGTCACTACACCTGGTGTCTGGGAATGTGTGGCGGCCGTAAAAAGTCTCCCTGCCAGACATCACAGTGTAGTTTATATTTTCTTGTCCTTTGTGATCATTGATTCCATTGTGGAATTTTGAAAATATCTGAGGGTCACTGATGAGGCCTGGTTGGCCGAAGCTGGCTGATCTGGCCCAGGGGTGGGGTGCATGCACACTCCATATTTTTTCAGTTCTGTGGTGTATTCCTTGCTACCAAAGGTTATATTTCGCATGTAGGAAAATCACACGAATCATGGTTCAATCCGCTTTTATATTTATAAAATGAGACGACATTGTTTTTGAAAAGTAGAAGTAAAACAAAGATCAGGAATTGATGCAATTAACTTACTCCATCCATAAAAGACACCAAAGGGAAAGAAATACAAACATTAAGCGACCAGACCATAATGGAAACCTAAACAAAGGAAGGCCATACGGACAGTTACTTTCCCACAAAATGGCCATATGGCCATCCAAAATTAAAAGACACAAGTGATACACACAGTAAGTAACAAACAACAACATAAATAAATCGCCACAGAAGAGCCGCCTTGGAACGGTCAGTGGAAGATTTCCACTGGGGGGCTTAAATCGATTTTACGTGGCCACAATCCTCGCCCTTACTTCCGTCGCGATTTAGACAAATAATTTGTTCAGTCCGCATGAAGGCCTCCTAACTCATCAGTGCAACATCTCCGTGAACACAGAAATCAAAGAACCACAGAGGTGAGACAACGGTGAGGACTCGACAGCAAGAAACCACTGAAATGCTGGAGCAAAAGAAAACCAACAGTTAGACTCCGATGAGCCCGACCAGAGACAGAGCATCAGGCACCAACCAACATTATCTCTTTAATTTTCAATAAGCCTTTACGTTGGAGCCGTCATAGAATCTGAGGCCTGACCCACCGGCGTGCAATTAAAGAGGGAAGCAAAGTTGCCAACCGTGATTGGGTTAACTACCATGCATGCAGTCTGTCGTATAATATCCATGTTGTACCCAATCTTTTTATATCGAAGAATGATTTTACGAAATTGGGTGCTGAAGTCATTGCGGTTATATATTTTTCTGAATTTATATACTAAGTCACCATAAAATTCGGGTTCCGATAGACCTTGTTGCAGAAGAGATTTAAGTCCAATATTGAATTTTGAAATTAAATCAGAATGGCGTCTATAAAATTTTGAAAAGGCTTTGCGTAGTTTATGGTACCGATAACCCTGATTAAGGAGTTTAGCCGTTAATAATTTATTACGAGTGTTGAAGTCAGTTACATGACTACACACTCTAGCAAATCGAATTAATTGCGAAATATAAACGCCATAGGATGGCGCACGAGGAACATCGCCATCCAAAAAAGGAAAATTTACAATCTCAAAATCAAAGTCATCGCGTTTATCATAAATTTTGCACGAAACAAATCCATCTACAATAGATAGATGTAAATCCAAAAACGGGGCCTCGGTATCAGAAGAATTTGCTTTATTTAACTGAAGTTCTAGGGGGTAAATCTGACTGATCAAACCATCAAAATAGGTATTATCAATATTTAATAAATCATCTAAATATCTAGAAGTAGAGCTAAAAGCTTCAATAATTTCAGATTGGTTATCAATGGAAAGCGACAAAATGAAGTCTCTTTCATAACAATACAAGAACAGATCAGCCACAAGAGGTGCGCAATTAGTACCCATCGGAATACCCACAATTTGTCTAAATAACTTAGTACCGAATCTAATATAAATATTGTCAAGTAGAAAGGTGAGGGCATCACACACTTTCTGACATGACCAAAGTGTATAATTCTTATGCTCTTTAGAAGTGAAAAATGCATTTCTGACATTACATGCAAGATAGAGAGAATCTTCTCTGTGAAAAGCCCATTCAATTAAATCATTAAGCTTTTCTTTTATAAGATTATGAGGAAGTGTAGTGTAAAGAGTGGAAAAATCGTAGGTAGACAGACTAGAAGCACGAAACTGTCTAGATTTCAATTTATTTAAAACCTCATTCGAATTTTTTTATAGACCAAACAGATTTCTTCCTGATCTTTCAAAGACTTTATCACAATATTTAATTACATGCGTTTTAATAGCAGTAAGACAGGAAGTTAATAATTTAGAAAGTTCAGTGGTAGTGCAAGAACTAGAATTTGCAATAAACCGTGCTTTGTAAGGTTTTTTATGAAGTTTTGGTAACCAGTATAGCGTAGGAAGCTTGTCTTGGCCTTCGTTAACACACACGGCAAACTTGGTGGCTGAAAGACAAACATGTTTATCTACTATAGCTCTCTCTTCAGCCAAAGGCTGAAGTTCATAGGCCTTAGTACCACCAAGCTCCTGCTTAAGCGTGTTAACATAGTGGAGCCGTCACACAACGACGACGTTGTTAGCGGCCTTGTCTGCAGGGGCCAAAACAAACTTCTTATGAAATTCTTGAATACCTAGTTTAAGATGACGTAAAGACGTCTTGGGCTTAGGAGGTAATAAGTTAGTATTTTGAGAATAGAAAGAAATGCGTTTATTCACTAGTCTTAAAATGCTAAGTTTCCAGTCCTTTAGGGCTTTATACTCAACATACTCTCGCTTACACCATCGATTACCGAATTCATTCAAGGAAGCAGCGATTTCATCTCTACATTTACTGAAATCAATTTTAGAAGGAAACCGATATTTCGGTCCTTTAGAAATTATATTCCTTATCCTAGAATCAGGAATAATTTTCAAATTGCCAGTAATTACATGACCAGCAGCAGGATAGCAATACTTTGAGTTTATACAATCACATGAATCAGGAGTATTAGTATCAATATCAAGATCTGAAACAAGTTTATTGAAATTAAAAATGATAGAGTTTATTTGAGAAATCTCTTGTCGGTAAATGCGGTTAACCCCCTTTTTCGGTTATGAAGAGTACTCATAGTCTATGTTTATGAGCAGAGAAAAAAATGAAGGAAAGTCACAGATACTCACGTAAAATTCACTTTTTGCTCATAAAATAGCGATTTGTATATAAAGAGAACTTTCTTGTCGGTAAATGCGGTTAAATGTCTGAATAAAGCATGTCGCTTTTACTCCAAACGTCTTTAAATTTGGCCAAAATTAATTCCTAACTCACGAATAACATCAAATTTATCATTTTAAGCAATAATATAGTTTAATTTTGTGTTAGAAAGTTCTTGTCACCATAAAATAGCTCTTGTCACTTCTTGTCACCAAATAGGGAGACCCGCAGGAAGTGCCGCACAACTCCGACTTCCGATGCAACCGCCGAGATAATGAAATCCCGTATTTTTTATTATTTCCCTGCCACATATATGATTTTCAAAATGTGTTGCATATTCTTATATATTTTACTTTGTTTTCATAATTTGTAAACAAAAGTTTAAATGAAATGGAAAACAATCCGATCTTTACCTACAGCTCTGTATGGCGGCGGAGCAATATTTTGGTGATTAGTCCTCGAAAACCTCGTGAAGAGTTTGGCAAGACGAAAAAGCAAATTTTAGTCGTCGCAGGGCCCAATTTGATTGTTTGCTGACAATAACTGCAAGCTGTGATCGTTGCTTTAGTGTCAATTACAATACAGAGGATATGCTTCTGTAACTACGGTACGCCTTTTTACATTCCCTTGCAATGAAAGACAGCTAAAACGGTCAGACGATTTAGTGAAATCACTGAAATCTATCGAAATCACCTCTTAAATTACCGAAATCACCTTAAGGTATATACAAATGTCAACTTGACACATGAGCTAAAATTTACGGTTGTTCAGAATGTCGACAAGTTTCAAGCAAAGCAACCCATAATGTTCCGAATTATATGAATAATCATAAAATATGCTTATTGAAAAGTGCATTTTTGTTTTTAGATGAAAAAATAATAAACTACTTTATTAGAAAATTACCTTTCAAAATGGTCAATTTTTGAACATCGGTTTCTCCATTGTCCTTCCTCGGAAACATTCCGTTTTTACATTAACCTAAAGTATATTCCATGTCCTAGCAAGGACGAGAAGTAGTTTTTCCAAAAACTTCCACAATAACATTATATCCATTCTTTTAAACACCCACCGAACGGTCATTTTGACAGCCATTACTGTATACATGGTTGGTAAATTCTCCAAAAGAAGATTTTCCCTATAAAAGTCTATGTTTAAAAGATTAGACAAAACTACATACCAAATATCAACGACGTTTCAGACAAGAAGATTTTTTAAACGTTTTCCTAAATAAGAAGTCTATGTAAAACTAAAGGGCCCCAGGGCTGGGCAATATTGCCCCAGAGGCTATTATTTGAACATTCCTGATTGAGGTTCACTAGACAAAGCTTCATACTAAATATCAAAGACCTGAGGCTTCTGGTTTTAGATAAGAAGATTTCTAAAGGTTTTCCTGATATTTATATAAGTCTATGAAAAACCAAAAGGCCAGGGGTGGGGGCATTTTAGCCCAAGGGCTATAATTTAAAAAAAAAAAAATAATAATGAATAATAATCAACCTTATTTATAGAGGGTAACACATTTAGTACTAGTACTAATTTTCCATGTGGCCCTCTTTTTCTGGGTAGGAACCAGTACTAAGTAATAACAAGTGGGCCCGGGGGAGGGCCATTATTGACCCCAGGGCTATAATGTGCATGATGTTGAGGGATGTCTAAAAGGGTGAAGCTTCATACCAAATATCAACAAAGGCTATAATTTGAAAAATCTTGGCAAAAGTCCACAAGATGAAGCTACAAACCAAATATCAAAGACCTGGGCCTTGCGGTTTCAGAGAAGAAGATTTTTTAAAGATATTCCCTGCATAAGCCTATGTGAAATCAAATGGCCCTGAGGGCATTTTTGGCCTCGGCTATAATTTAAACAATCTTGATAGAGGTTCACTAGATGAAGCTTCACACCAAATATCAAAGACCTGGGCCTTGCTGTTCAGGGAAGAAGATTTTCAAAGAATATCTCTATATTATATAAGTCTATGTAAAACCAAAGGGCCCCAGGGCAGGGGCATTTGTGGCCCGAGGGCTATAATTTGAACAATCTTTGTAGAGGTCCACTAGATGAAGCTCCAAACCAAATATCAAACAAATGGGCCTTGCAGTTTCAGAGAAGAAGATTTTTAAAGGTTTCCCTATATAAGTCTATGTAAAACCAAAGGGTCTCGGAGCGGGGGCATTTTTGGCCCCAGGACTATAATTTGAATAATCTTGATAGAGGTCCACTAGATGAAATTTCACACCAAATATCAAAAACCTAGGACTTGTGGTTTCACATAAGAATATTTTAAAGATTTTCCCTTTATAAGTCTATGTAAAACCAAAGGGCCCCCGAGGCGGGGGCATTTTTGGTCCCAGTGCTATAATTTGAACAATCTTGGTAGAGGTCCACTAGATGAAGCTTCATACCAAATATCAAAGACCTAGGCCTTGTGGTTGTCACAGAAGAATATTTTAAAGATTTTCCCTTTACAAGTCTATGTAAAATCAAAGGGCCCCCCGAGGCGGGGGCATTTTTGGTCCCAGTGCTAAAATTTGAACAATCTTGGTAGAGGTCCACTAGATGAAGCTTCATACCAAATATCAAAGACCTAGGCCTTGTGGTTTCAGAGAAGAAGATTTTTAAAGATTTTCCCTATATAAATCTATGTAAAACCAAAGGGCCCCGGAGCAAGGCATTTTTGGCCCCAGGGCTATTATTTGAACAATCTTAGTAGAAGTCAACAAGATGAAGCTTCATACCAAATATCAAAGACCTGGGCCTTGCGGTTTCAGAGAAAAAGATTTTTAAAGATTTTCCCTATATAAGGCTATGTAAAACCAAAGGGCCCTGGGGCGGGGGCATTTTTGGCCCCAGCACTATAATTTGAACAATCTTGGTAGGGGTCCACTAGATGAAGCTTCATACCAAATAGCAAAGAACTGGGCCTTGCAGTTTCAGAGAAGAAGATTTTTAAAGATTTTCCTTATATAAGCCCATGTAAAACCAAAGGGCTCCGGGGCGGGGGCATTTTTGGCCCCAGCACTATAATTTGAACAATCTTGGTAGGGGTCCACTAGATGAAACTTAATACCAAATATCAAAGACCTGGGCCTTGCAGTTTCAGAGAAGCAGGGGCTGACAAATCCATTGCCCGGCCACCCGGGACAAGTCCGAAATCGCGCCGGGCAGGTGCACTTTGACCTTTTGACGCCCGGTCGGGCAAGTGCAAAAAATCGTCTACAACTGCCAGTCTTTTGAGTCCTTAAATACGGTAAAACTAGACCAGTAAGTAAATCATAACAATTCCCGCTTTGTCGGCAATTCAGAGACAAAATCATCTATGTTTTTATAACGGTTCAATTATGACACTATTGTTAATCCCTGTCATATAACAATTAAACATGATTGCCCGGCGGTGCGTGTCTTTCATTTCTGGTGTAGTGTGTACCACTAGCGCTATCGATAAGCGTGACAAGGTGTGAAAATAAGATTAAGTTATGTCTCTAATTTGCGTTTATCCCTGCCATAAAATTTAATTCACAATCAATGTGAAAATGATTTAATAGCTCCTAAGACGATTTGCTACATCTTACGGTGGTAAAAACGGACTATTTTACTATCTCGTGAATTGTTATGTTTTGGCGCCAAATAGCAGACGCTGGCGGAAAAAGTCGAATGTTTTAATGTTGGTAACCGTGGGTTAGTCGCGCCTCTATCCACAGCCGTTAAGCTATCGAGAAATTTTTTTTTTTACCGGTTCCAAACATTTTTTTATGAAAGAGATAAGCCCCATTATAAGAAAATCAATGACGTTAAACACGTGTGGGGTTGCTGGGGTCGGATGACGTCATTTACCGATCGCATGCAGAAAAATGGGAGTTGTGGTTTGTGGACGACGATTTAGATGGCGGAAATAATGATCAAATTGAACTTGCTTGTAGGGTGGGTGTGAAAGTTTGGGTTCGTTTTGGATGGAGGGTGTCCTCGTCTTGTGGTTGGATCATTAAATTGCAAGCTAAATATACTGCATTCTTTTAATCTTTTATCGCGCTACCCTGACACTTCTGATCTTTTGAGTAGATCTATATCGGCTGCAGCTCGTATTTATCATGCTTGTCAATATAACTGTATCTTAAATTGCTAATCGGTTAAGGTATTATGTCAGCAATTAACTTGGAAAAGTACCGCTATTGACTGTGACAACAACAGTGCTTTGCTTGAAACTTGACAGAAACCTTGGATTATATTTATAAATGTTGGTCATCATCATCGTCACCATTACCCCCCCCCCACACACACACACACACACGAGCCCCACTTTGAGTTCCAAAATCCTGGGCAAGTAGGATTTTGAGCTGGGCTAGTGCAAAAATATTTTACTTGCCCGGTGGGCAAGTGGAAAATTTTTAGATTTGTCAGGCCCTGCAGAGAAGAAGATTTTTAAAGATTTTCCCAATATAATTCTATGTAAAACCAAAGGGTACCGAGGTGGGGGCATTTTTGGCCCCAGCACTATAATTTGAACAATCTTGGTCAGGGTCCACTAGATGAAGCTGCATACCAAATATCAAAGACCTGGGCCTTGTGGTTTCAGAGAAGAAGATTTTTTTAAGTTTTCGGTGAAAAAAATCTATTTTTGGCTCCTGTGACCTAGATGTTCAATGGACCGGAACCATTTGAACAACTTTGAAAGGGGACCACCTAAGGATCATTCCTGTGAAGTTTGGTCAAAATCTGATCAGTGGTTTAGGAGGAGATGTCGTTTGAAGAAATTGTTTACGGACGGACGCACGACGGACGAAAAGTGATCCCAAAAGCTCACCTCGTCATTACATGACAGGTGAGCTAAAAACCTGGGCCATACGGTTGCAGAGAAGAAGATTTTTAAAGCTCTTCCCAATATAAGCCAATGTAAAACCAAAGGGCCCCGGAGCGGGGGCATTTTTGGCCCCAGCACTATAATTTGAACAATCTTGGTAGGGGTCCACTAGATGAAGCTTTATACCAATTATCAAAGACCTGGGCCTTGCGGTTTCAGAGAAGAAGATTTTTAAAGATTTTCCCTAAATAAGCCCATGTAAAACCAAAGGGCCCCGGAGCGGGGGCATATTTGATCCCCAACACTATAATTTGAACAATCTTGGTAGGGGTCCACTAGATGAAGCTTCATACCAAATATCAAAGATCTAGGCCTTGCGGTTTTACAGAAGAAGATTTTTAAAGATTTTCCCTATACAGTCGAACTTCAATGGCTCGAACACCTTTGGGGCCTCGAAAATCTGTTCGAGACAGGGGTAGTTCGAGCCACTGAGGTTACTGTCAGGAGGCATAACGAGATACTTTTAGACATCTTTTAGGTGTTCTATAATGAAAATGCATGCTGTGTGTACTCATTAGAATCGCCTCATCGAGGCGACTCTAATGCATGATGTGTGTACTCATTAGAATCGCCTCATCAAGGCGATTCTAATGAGTACACACAGCATACATTTGCAAGATAAAAGACTAAAATCTCCTTAATTATCCCCCACTATTTCTTATGTAGAGAATTTCGCTAGGGGCTCAAGAATGGGTTCGACACATCCATGGTGAACGAGCCATCGGTGTTCGAGCCATCGAAGTTCTACTGTATAAGCCCATGTAAAACCAAAGGGCCCCGGGGCGGGGGCATTTTTGGCCCCAGCACTATAATTTGAACAATCTTGGTAGGGGTCCCCTAGATGAAGCTTCATACCAAACAAGAGGGCCATGATGGCCCTGGATCGCTCACCTGATACTATTGTACAAACGGAATTGTGGGTAATATATGGTGGAGTGGAGGGTTTGAGCAATTTTGGTTGGACCCAAAGACCATTTCTGTGAAATTAATTCAAAATCAGTCTGCCTGTTTAGGAGTAGAAGTCATTTTGAGAAGTAGAAGCCATTTTTGATGAAATGACATCTCAAGCCCTGCTGCCCAATGAAACCAATGGGGTTTAAATGTATTGATGGTTCCACTTGCACCACTTTGCCTAGACAGGCTAAAACCTTCAAAGTGGTTTACCAATATTCCTGTAGAAGCACCTTGCAGCCAAGGTGGGTGGGGGCCAAAACTTTCAAAAGACATCTGTCTCTAAAAGGAAGCAATTTTATAGGAATGTTCTATGAGTGACCCTCTAACAATATTGCTAAAAATATTTTGCTTCACTGAACATGATGGCCACCACAGCTAAAAACCTCAAACCTCATTCCTGTCAAATAATTTCATAATCAATCCACTGGTTAAGGAGAAGAAGTTGTTTAAAGGTTTTGTTCACCAGAGCGGCATAGTTTGAGCAATTTTGGTGGAGGGTCACCCAAGGAACATTCCTGTCAAGTAATTTCAAAATCCATCCACTGGTTAAGGAGAAGAAGTCGTTTAAAGGTTTTTCTATTTTTAGCTCTGGCAGCCATCTTGTTCACAAGAGCAGAATGGTTTGAGCACTTTTTGTAGAGGGTCACCCAAGGAACATTCCTGTGAAGTTATTTCAAAATCCATCCACGGGTAAAGGAGAAGAAGTTGTTTAAAGTTTTTTCTATTTTTAGCTCTGGTGGCCATTTTATTCAACCGAGCAGAACGGTTTGAGCAATTGTGGTAGAGGGTCACCGAACGAACATTCCTGTGAAATAATTTCAAAATCCATCCACTTGTTAAGGAGAAGTCATTTAAAGGTTTTTCTATTTTTAGCTCTGGCTGCCATTTTGTTGACCTGTTTGTTGGAACAGTTTGAGCAAATTTGGTAGAGGGTCACCCAAGGAACATTCTGGTGAAATAATTTCAAAATCCATCCACTGGTTAAGGAGAAAAGTGCGTTTAAAGGTTATTCTATTTTTAGCTCTGGCGGCCATTTTGTTAACCCGAGCTGAACAGTTTGAGCAATTTTGGTGGAGGGCCACCCAAGGAACATTCCTGTTAAGTGATTTCAAAATCCATCCCCTGGTAAAGGAGAAGAAGTCGTTTAAAGGTTTTTCTATTTTAAGCTCTGGTGGCCATTTTGTTTACCCGAGCGGAACAGTATGAGCAATTTTGGTAGAGGGTCACCAAACAAACATTCCTGTGAAATAATTTCAAAATCCATCCACTGGTTATGGAGAAGAAGTCGTTTAAAGGTTTTTCTATTTTTAGCTCTGGTGGCCATTTTGTTCACCCGAGGGGAACAGCATGAGAAATTTTTGTAGAGGTTTGCCAAAGGAACATTCCTGTGAAATTTCAAAATCCATCCACTGTTTAAGGAGTAGAAGATGTTTAAAGGTTTTTCTATTTTTAGCTCTGGTGGCCATTTTGTTCACCCGAGCGGAACTGTTTGAGCAATTTTGATAGAGGATCCCCCAAGGAACATTCCAGTGAAATAATTTCAAAATCCATCCACTGGTTAAGGAGAAAAAGTCGTTTAAAGCTTTTTCTATTTTTAGCTCTGGCGGCCATTTTGTACACCCGAGCGGAACGGTTTGAGCAATTCTGGTAGAGGGTCACCCAAGGAACTTTTCTGTCAAGTAATTTCGAAATCCATCCACTGGTTAAGGAGAAGTCGTTAAAAGGTTTTTCTATTTTTAGCTCTGGCGGCCATTTTGTTCACCCGAGCTGAACGGTTTGAGCAATTTTGGTAGAGGGTCATCCAAGGAACATTCCTGTGAAACAATTTCAAAATCCATCCACTGGTTAAGCAGGAGAAGTCGTTTAAAGAATTTTCTATTTTTAGCTCTGCCGGCCATCTTGTTCACCCGAGCGGAACACTTTGAGCAATTTTGGTAGAGGATCACCCAAGGAGCATTCCTGTGAAATTAGATCAAAATCTGTCCAGCAGTTTTGGAGGAGAAGTTGTTTAAAGCAAAAGTTGACGACGGACGGACGGACGCACGGACGACGGACAAAGACTGATCCCAAAAGCTCACCTTGAGCACTTCGTGCTCAGGTGAGCTAAAATGATCATCCGAGATGGTAGGGGCTTGCTTTTTGCCATGTCCCTGTATGGTACCTTTGATATTTATCAAGGATGAACTTCAATAGCATGCCCCTATCTGTCACCCACTTGGAATTTTTAAGCAAATGATACTTAACTGTAATAAAATCTAGAAACAATGTGTACAATAAGACAGTTTCAAGCGTTCATTTGAGGCTTTACATTTTGTCCCTGTATTTTTTGTCAGTTCCGTAACGCTAACAAATATTTAATTTCAGAAAGATATTGAAATTTCTAAAAGAAAAACCCTTTGACCACCCTTTAAGCACTTAATGTTGGGAATAGTTCAGTGAATATTTAACTTGGATAGCTGATGATAAAAGTCAGGGACAAAGACTTAAAGACGTCAATTTAGATGAGTACCTTTTCTGTGTGTCATTACCGTACACCTGTTTAAAAGTTTATCTTCCCCTGAACTTGTTTAGTTATCGTACTTACAGCTACATCATAAGTGTGCATACAATAATTGAACAGCACTACAAGGCCTCCATTAAAATAAGGTATGAAAAACTGATAAAAACGATGAAACTGTCATTTCCATAACCCTCATTTCCGAAACATTGTTGGTTACGGTAATGACATGATACCAAGTAATACTGGGATTCGTTCAGTTTTTTCATGATAAATGCAGTGTTTGATGCATACTGAAGTGATACAATTAATATTTGTAGCTATAAACTGACCTGTGTCTATGATATGACCGATAATTTAACTGTCATTTCCGTAACAAGAAAAATGTGTCATTTCCGTAACTTTTCTTGTGATTAAACCCCTCTTACAGGGTAATTTTACCATGCAAACAAATGTATGCATGTTCTATAGATACTTGCTTCTCCAAGAAATAATATAACACAGTAACTGATTTTTTTGTCCAAATTTTAAACAGAAAAAGCACAAATCAAATATTAGAAAAATGTATTTTGGCCTTTTGAATGTGTAAACTTTCAATGTTTTCTGAATTTTTAGTGAGATATTCATTGATTTTGGGTTGTAATGTTTGCATCATAACTGCAACATATAATTTATATAAAAATAATACATTCAAAATTAGAATTCAAAATCTTATGGGTCTTTATATGTGTGTTACGGTAATGACATTATTGCCATGGCATGCACATTAAAAGAAGATGAAACTTTTTTTTTTTGGCAAGTATGAGGTGTAGTCAGTGATGCCTTTTCATTCAAACCCTATCACAATTTAACTTTTTCATGAAAAATGATAGAAATAACAATATTGCACATGAATCATTTCACTATCCAAACTGTACATTATTTTAAAAATGACCCGACTGGGGACAGGACAGGGAAGAAGTCCTACCTGGGTATAAATGGTTGAGAATCTCCTGGCAATACGCTGGTCTGGAGTGTGTGCAATAGACACCTGCGGTAATGGTCAAACGTGACCGACGCAGTATCAGAAGATAGGTTTTGTCGCTTCAATATGTTGTTGTTGTTGTTGTATATCTTCAAGGGCCTTTCTAAACTGGAGTGTGGTCTCTTCTGCATGCTTTTCTCGCTTCCCGGGTACCATGGAATACCGAAGTGGGTAAAACCCATAACCTTCCGTGTCGGCGTTTCTGGGTAGCTCACGACACAACACTTCCGAAGGCGATCAGATTATGGAAAATTTTTCCTGTTATACTTTAAACAATCTGTCTTTGAAAATCAAGAATATTTACCTTGATCATGTTCTGTAAATACGTATTTTATTCGAAAATTATCTCGCACGCGTTGTATTGACAGAAGAAAACTACAACAGGAAGCGGTCTCCCTATTTGGTGACAAGAGGTGACAGAGTTATTTTATGGCGACAAGAAGTGTTAAAAAACGCATTTGCGACCCTTTTTAAAAGTAGAATATATATGATCCTTTCTAGGCACACTTGCTTCAGGGCCTCTTCAGGTTTTTTTTGGTCGGGAATAAAGTCAAGTTAATTTGGTGACAAGAAAGGTTTACATCAACTGAGGTAATGGCCAGATATGACCGACTCAGTATAAGAAGATAGATAAGATAGACATGTATGAGATGATCTAATATATTTCTCCGTCACATGAAAGTATACCCTAGGCAGAGAAAACATACAGGACTGCGCATATGCGCAGGCTGATCAAACAAGTCTTTTCTAGGCACACATGCTCGATGACGCATCAGTGCCTCTTCGGATTTTTTTGGGGTCGGGAATAGTCAAGTTAATTTGGTGACAAGAAAATTTGGCATGTATGAAACGATCTACTATATTTCTCCGTCACATAAAATTATACCCTCAGTAGAGAAAACATACCAGACTGCGCATATGCGTAGGCTGAACAAAGTCTTTTCTAGGCACACTTGCTCGATGATGCTTCAGTGCCTCTTGTCGGGAATAAAGTCAAAATACATGTATGTGAAAATCTACTCTATAACATTTTCACATAAAATTTCTAGAAAATGTATAAAGCACCCCCACACACACAGCAGAGATCAGCGATTCGGATGTAGCAGACTGCGCAGGCTGATCTGAGTTTTCTCTGGAAAGACATGCAGAGAGAGAGAGAGAGAGAGAGAAAAGCGTGCGTGTTAAATAGACAGAATATAATCATTAGAATAAGATTTAATTTGAAACAAGTTAAAAATTACTGATTTATTTATTTATTTTTTTATTTATTTAGTTATTCTTATTCTCATGTCAAAGCTATGAATATTTTAAATAGACAGAATATAATCCTGAGATTTTACTTTAAAAAATACTATTATATTTATTTATTTATGCTCTTGCCAAAGCTATGAATTTAAGCGGAGTCAAAATAATATGTCGACGAAATGCTTATAACACAAGCTTGTGATTAATCAACCGAGATAACTCAATACTGAGTGACACAACAATTATCTTAATGAGTGGCGCACGCACGATTAAGGAAGGAAGGAAGACTTCTATCCCAACTGCTTGTTTGTTTGTATTGCAGTTTAACGGTCCAGTCAACACTATTTGGGTCATTTTTGAGCCGGTCAGTTCATTTATCCACACTTTTTGTGGGCAGGCTTAAACGTAAGCGGTTAACCAGTACAGTGCAATTCTTTCGCCAGAAACTGACAACTGCCCTTCTTGAATGCATGGGTGACTTATCATAATGGGTTCATCAGGGCTTGGAGAAAAAGATTTGGCTGCGTGATGCTTCCACGCAGGGCTGAATCTGACCATACACAAGCGCTGGTAAACCGCTAAGAAGGACTAAGTAGAAGTAAAACAAAGATCAGGAATTGATACAATTAACTTACTCCACCCATAAAAGACACCAAAGGGAAAGAAATACAAACATTAAGTGACCAGACCATAATGGAAACCTAAACAAAGGAAGGCCATAAGGACAGTTACTTTCCCACAAAATGGCCATATGGTCATCCGAAACTAAAAGACACAAGTGATACACACAGTAAGTAACAAACAACAACATAAATTAAATCGCCACAGAAGAGCCGCCTTGGAACGGTCAGTGGAAGATTTCCACTGGGGGGCTTAAATCGATTTTACGTGGCCACAATCCTCGCCCTTACTTCCGTCGCGATTTAGACAAATAATTTGTTCAGTCCGCATGAAGGCCTCCTAACTCATCAGTGCAACATCTCCGTGAACACAAAAATCAAAGAACCACAGAGGTGAGACAACGGTGAGGACTCGACAGCAAGAAACCACTGAAATGCTGGAGCAAAAGAAAACCAACAGTTAGACTCCGATGAGCCCGACCAGAGACAGAGCATCAGGCACCAACCAACATTACCTTGAATTAGATCTCTCTAATTCTCAATAAGCCTTTACGTTGGAGCCGTCATAGAATCTGAGGCCTGACCCACCGGCGTGCAATTAAAGAGGGAAGCAAAGTTGCCAACCGTGATTGGGTTAACTACCATGCATGCAGTCTGTCGTATAATATCCATGTTGTACCCAATCTTTTTATATCGAAGAATGATTTTACGAAATTGGGTACTGAAGTCATTGCGGTTATATATTTTTCTGAATTTAAATACTAAGTCACCATAAAATTCGGGTTCCGATAGACCTTGTTGCAGAAGAGATTTAAGTCCAATATTGAATTTTGAAATTAAATCAGAATGGCGTCTATAAAATTTTGAAAAGGCTTTGCGTAGTTTATGGTACCGATAACCCTGATTAAGGAGTTTAGCCGTTAATAATTTATTACGAGTGTTGAAGTCAGTTACATGACTACACACTCTAGCAAATCGAATTAATTGCGAAATATAAACGCCATAGGATGGCGCACGAGGAACATCACCATCCAAAAAAGGAAAATTTACAATCTCAAAATCAAAGTCATCGCGTTTATCATAAATTTTGCACGAAACAAATCCATCTACAATAGATAGATGTAAATCCAAAAACGGGGCCTCGGTATCAGAAGAATTTGCCCTATTTAACTGAAGTTCTAGGGGGTAAATCTGACTGATCAAACCATCAAAATAGGTATTATCAATATTTAATAAATCATCTAAATATCTAGAAGTAGAGCTAAAAGCTTCAATAATTTCAGATTGGTTATCAATGGAAAGCGACAAAATGAAGTCTCTTTCATAACAATACAAGAACAGATCAGCCACAAGAGGTGCGCAATTAGTACCCATCGGAATACCCACAATTTGTCTAAATAACTTAGTACCGAATCTAATATAAATATTGTCAAGTAGAAAGGTGAGGGCATCACACACTTTCTGACATGACCAAAGTGTATAATTCTTATGCTCTTTAGAAGTGAAAAATGCATTTCTGACATTACATGCAAGATAGAGAGAATCTTCTCTGTGAAAAGCCCATTCAATTAAATCATTAAGCTTTTCTTTTATAAGATTATGAGGAAGTGTAGTGTAAAGAGTGGAAAAATCGTAGGTAGACAGACTAGAAGCACGAAACTGTCTAGATTTCAATTTATTTAAAACATCATTCGAATTTTTTATAGACCAAAACAGATTTCTTCCTGATCTTTCAAAGACTTTATCACAATATTTAATTACATGCGTTTTAATAGCAGTAAGACAGGAAGTTAATAATTTAGAAAGTTCAGTGGTAGTGCAAGAGCTAGAATTTGCAATAAACCGTGCTTTGTAAGGTTTTTTATGAAGTTTTGGTAACCAGTATAGCGTAGGAAGCTTGTCTTGGCCTTCGTTAAGCCTGCACAGGCAAAGCAGTGAGAGTTAGATCGTCTGATGTATACAAGCCTTCTGGTTTCATTGGGCGGCAGGGCTTGAGATGTCATTTCATCTCGACGTCGGGTTAAAGTCCCTAAAAATTGGAAGCAACGTCTCCAAAAATGACCTAAATAATGTTGACGGGAACGTTAAACACCAATTCAAAGTAACAAAAATCATAATGGGTAAGCCCAGATTTCTCTATTTAACGTCACTACACCTGGTGTCTGGGAATGTGTGGCGGCCGTAAAAAGTCTCCCTGCCAGACATCACAGTGTAGTTTATATTTTCTTGTCCTTTGTGATCATTGATTCCATTGTGGAATTTTGAAAATATCTGAGGGTCACTGATGAGGCCTGGTTGGCCGAAGCTGGCTGATCTGGCCCAGGGGTGGGGTGCATGCACACTCCATATTTTTTCAGTTCTGTGGTGTATTCCTTGCTACCAAAGGTTATATTTCGCATGTAGGAAAATCACACGAATCATGGTTCAATCCGCTTTTATATTTATAAAATGAGACGACATTGTTTTTGAAAAGTAGAAGTAAAACAAAGATCAGGAATTGATGCAATTAACTTACTCCATCCATAAAAGACACCAAAGGGAAAGAAATACAAACATTAAGCGACCAGACCATAATGGAAACCTAAACAAAGGAAGGCCATACGGACAGTTACTTTCCCACAAAATGGCCATATGGCCATCCAAAATTAAAAGACACAAGTGATACACACAGTAAGTAACAAACAACAACATAAATAAATCGCCACAGAAGAGCCGCCTTGGAACGGTCAGTGGAAGATTTCCACTGGGGGGCTTAAATCGATTTTACGTGGCCACAATCCTCGCCCTTACTTCCGTCGCGATTTAGACAAATAATTTGTTCAGTCCGCATGAAGGCCTCCTAACTCATCAGTGCAACATCTCCGTGAACACAGAAATCAAAGAACCACAGAGGTGAGACAACGGTGAGGACTCGACAGCAAGAAACCACTGAAATGCTGGAGCAAAAGAAAACCAACAGTTAGACTCCGATGAGCCCGACCAGAGACAGAGCATCAGGCACCAACCAACATTATCTCTTTAATTTTCAATAAGCCTTTACGTTGGAGCCGTCATAGAATCTGAGGCCTGACCCACCGGCGTGCAATTAAAGAGGGAAGCAAAGTTGCCAACCGTGATTGGGTTAACTACCATGCATGCAGTCTGTCGTATAATATCCATGTTGTACCCAATCTTTTTATATCGAAGAATGATTTTACGAAATTGGGTGCTGAAGTCATTGCGGTTATATATTTTTCTGAATTTATATACTAAGTCACCATAAAATTCGGGTTCCGATAGACCTTGTTGCAGAAGAGATTTAAGTCCAATATTGAATTTTGAAATTAAATCAGAATGGCGTCTATAAAATTTTGAAAAGGCTTTGCGTAGTTTATGGTACCGATAACCCTGATTAAGGAGTTTAGCCGTTAATAATTTATTACGAGTGTTGAAGTCAGTTACATGACTACACACTCTAGCAAATCGAATTAATTGCGAAATATAAACGCCATAGGATGGCGCACGAGGAACATCGCCATCCAAAAAAGGAAAATTTACAATCTCAAAATCAAAGTCATCGCGTTTATCATAAATTTTGCACGAAACAAATCCATCTACAATAGATAGATGTAAATCCAAAAACGGGGCCTCGGTATCAGAAGAATTTGCTTTATTTAACTGAAGTTCTAGGGGGTAAATCTGACTGATCAAACCATCAAAATAGGTATTATCAATATTTAATAAATCATCTAAATATCTAGAAGTAGAGCTAAAAGCTTCAATAATTTCAGATTGGTTATCAATGGAAAGCGACAAAATGAAGTCTCTTTCATAACAATACAAGAACAGATCAGCCACAAGAGGTGCGCAATTAGTACCCATCGGAATACCCACAATTTGTCTAAATAACTTAGTACCGAATCTAATATAAATATTGTCAAGTAGAAAGGTGAGGGCATCACACACTTTCTGACATGACCAAAGTGTATAATTCTTATGCTCTTTAGAAGTGAAAAATGCATTTCTGACATTACATGCAAGATAGAGAGAATCTTCTCTGTGAAAAGCCCATTCAATTAAATCATTAAGCTTTTCTTTTATAAGATTATGAGGAAGTGTAGTGTAAAGAGTGGAAAAATCGTAGGTAGACAGACTAGAAGCACGAAACTGTCTAGATTTCAATTTATTTAAAACCTCATTCGAATTTTTTTATAGACCAAACAGATTTCTTCCTGATCTTTCAAAGACTTTATCACAATATTTAATTACATGCGTTTTAATAGCAGTAAGACAGGAAGTTAATAATTTAGAAAGTTCAGTGGTAGTGCAAGAACTAGAATTTGCAATAAACCGTGCTTTGTAAGGTTTTTTATGAAGTTTTGGTAACCAGTATAGCGTAGGAAGCTTGTCTTGGCCTTCGTTAACACACACGGCAAACTTGGTGGCTGAAAGACAAACATGTTTATCTACTATAGCTCTCTCTTCAGCCAAAGGCTGAAGTTCATAGGCCTTAGTACCACCAAGCTCCTGCTTAAGCGTGTTAACATAGTGGAGCCGTCACACAACGACGACGTTGTTAGCGGCCTTGTCTGCAGGGGCCAAAACAAACTTCTTATGAAATTCTTGAATACCTAGTTTAAGATGACGTAAAGACGTCTTGGGCTTAGGAGGTAATAAGTTAGTATTTTGAGAATAGAAAGAAATGCGTTTATTCACTAGTCTTAAAATGCTAAGTTTCCAGTCCTTTAGGGCTTTATACTCAACATACTCTCGCTTACACCATCGATTACCGAATTCATTCAAGGAAGCAGCGATTTCATCTCTACATTTACTGAAATCAATTTTAGAAGGAAACCGATATTTCGGTCCTTTAGAAATTATATTCCTTATCCTAGAATCAGGAATAATTTTCAAATTGCCAGTAATTACATGACCAGCAGCAGGATAGCAATACTTTGAGTTTATACAATCACATGAATCAGGAGTATTAGTATCAATATCAAGATCTGAAACAAGTTTATTGAAATTAAAAATGATAGAGTTTATTTGAGAAATCTCTTGTCGGTAAATGCGGTTAACCCCCTTTTTCGGTTATGAAGAGTACTCATAGTCTATGTTTATGAGCAGAGAAAAAAATGAAGGAAAGTCACAGATACTCACGTAAAATTCACTTTTTGCTCATAAAATAGCGATTTGTATATAAAGAGAACTTTCTTGTCGGTAAATGCGGTTAAATGTCTGAATAAAGCATGTCGCTTTTACTCCAAACGTCTTTAAATTTGGCCAAAATTAATTCCTAACTCACGAATAACATCAAATTTATCATTTTAAGCAATAATATAGTTTAATTTTGTGTTAGAAAGTTCTTGTCACCATAAAATAGCTCTTGTCACTTCTTGTCACCAAATAGGGAGACCCGCAGGAAGTGCCGCACAACTCCGACTTCCGATGCAACCGCCGAGATAATGAAATCCCGTATTTTTTATTATTTCCCTGCCACATATATGATTTTCAAAATGTGTTGCATATTCTTATATATTTTACTTTGTTTTCATAATTTGTAAACAAAAGTTTAAATGAAATGGAAAACAATCCGATCTTTACCTACAGCTCTGTATGGCGGCGGAGCAATATTTTGGTGATTAGTCCTCGAAAACCTCGTGAAGAGTTTGGCAAGACGAAAAAGCAAATTTTAGTCGTCGCAGGGCCCAATTTGATTGTTTGCTGACAATAACTGCAAGCTGTGATCGTTGCTTTAGTGTCAATTACAATACAGAGGATATGCTTCTGTAACTACGGTACGCCTTTTTACATTCCCTTGCAATGAAAGACAGCTAAAACGGTCAGACGATTTAGTGAAATCACTGAAATCTATCGAAATCACCTCTTAAATTACCGAAATCACCTTAAGGTATATACAAATGTCAACTTGACACATGAGCTAAAATTTACGGTTGTTCAGAATGTCGACAAGTTTCAAGCAAAGCAACCCATAATGTTCCGAATTATATGAATAATCATAAAATATGCTTATTGAAAAGTGCATTTTTGTTTTTAGATGAAAAAATAATAAACTACTTTATTAGAAAATTACCTTTCAAAATGGTCAATTTTTGAACATCGGTTTCTCCATTGTCCTTCCTCGGAAACATTCCGTTTTTACATTAACCTAAAGTATATTCCATGTCCTAGCAAGGACGAGAAGTAGTTTTTCCAAAAACTTCCACAATAACATTATATCCATTCTTTTAAACACCCACCGAACGGTCATTTTGACAGCCATTACTGTATACATGGTTGGTAAATTCTCCAAAAGAAGATTTTCCCTATAAAAGTCTATGTTTAAAAGATTAGACAAAACTACATACCAAATATCAACGACGTTTCAGACAAGAAGATTTTTTAAACGTTTTCCTAAATAAGAAGTCTATGTAAAACTAAAGGGCCCCAGGGCTGGGCAATATTGCCCCAGAGGCTATTATTTGAACATTCCTGATTGAGGTTCACTAGACAAAGCTTCATACTAAATATCAAAGACCTGAGGCTTCTGGTTTTAGATAAGAAGATTTCTAAAGGTTTTCCTGATATTTATATAAGTCTATGAAAAACCAAAAGGCCAGGGGTGGGGGCATTTTAGCCCAAGGGCTATAATTTAAAAAAAAAAAAATAATAATGAATAATAATCAACCTTATTTATAGAGGGTAACACATTTAGTACTAGTACTAATTTTCCATGTGGCCCTCTTTTTCTGGGTAGGAACCAGTACTAAGTAATAACAAGTGGGCCCGGGGGAGGGCCATTATTGACCCCAGGGCTATAATGTGCATGATGTTGAGGGATGTCTAAAAGGGTGAAGCTTCATACCAAATATCAACAAAGGCTATAATTTGAAAAATCTTGGCAAAAGTCCACAAGATGAAGCTACAAACCAAATATCAAAGACCTGGGCCTTGCGGTTTCAGAGAAGAAGATTTTTTAAAGATATTCCCTGCATAAGCCTATGTGAAATCAAATGGCCCTGAGGGCATTTTTGGCCTCGGCTATAATTTAAACAATCTTGATAGAGGTTCACTAGATGAAGCTTCACACCAAATATCAAAGACCTGGGCCTTGCTGTTCAGGGAAGAAGATTTTCAAAGAATATCTCTATATTATATAAGTCTATGTAAAACCAAAGGGCCCCAGGGCAGGGGCATTTGTGGCCCGAGGGCTATAATTTGAACAATCTTTGTAGAGGTCCACTAGATGAAGCTCCAAACCAAATATCAAACAAATGGGCCTTGCAGTTTCAGAGAAGAAGATTTTTAAAGGTTTCCCTATATAAGTCTATGTAAAACCAAAGGGTCTCGGAGCGGGGGCATTTTTGGCCCCAGGACTATAATTTGAATAATCTTGATAGAGGTCCACTAGATGAAATTTCACACCAAATATCAAAAACCTAGGACTTGTGGTTTCACATAAGAATATTTTAAAGATTTTCCCTTTATAAGTCTATGTAAAACCAAAGGGCCCCCGAGGCGGGGGCATTTTTGGTCCCAGTGCTATAATTTGAACAATCTTGGTAGAGGTCCACTAGATGAAGCTTCATACCAAATATCAAAGACCTAGGCCTTGTGGTTGTCACAGAAGAATATTTTAAAGATTTTCCCTTTACAAGTCTATGTAAAATCAAAGGGCCCCCCGAGGCGGGGGCATTTTTGGTCCCAGTGCTAAAATTTGAACAATCTTGGTAGAGGTCCACTAGATGAAGCTTCATACCAAATATCAAAGACCTAGGCCTTGTGGTTTCAGAGAAGAAGATTTTTAAAGATTTTCCCTATATAAATCTATGTAAAACCAAAGGGCCCCGGAGCAAGGCATTTTTGGCCCCAGGGCTATTATTTGAACAATCTTAGTAGAAGTCAACAAGATGAAGCTTCATACCAAATATCAAAGACCTGGGCCTTGCGGTTTCAGAGAAAAAGATTTTTAAAGATTTTCCCTATATAAGGCTATGTAAAACCAAAGGGCCCTGGGGCGGGGGCATTTTTGGCCCCAGCACTATAATTTGAACAATCTTGGTAGGGGTCCACTAGATGAAGCTTCATACCAAATAGCAAAGAACTGGGCCTTGCAGTTTCAGAGAAGAAGATTTTTAAAGATTTTCCTTATATAAGCCCATGTAAAACCAAAGGGCTCCGGGGCGGGGGCATTTTTGGCCCCAGCACTATAATTTGAACAATCTTGGTAGGGGTCCACTAGATGAAACTTAATACCAAATATCAAAGACCTGGGCCTTGCAGTTTCAGAGAAGCAGGGGCTGACAAATCCATTGCCCGGCCACCCGGGACAAGTCCGAAATCGCGCCGGGCAGGTGCACTTTGACCTTTTGACGCCCGGTCGGGCAAGTGCAAAAAATCGTCTACAACTGCCAGTCTTTTGAGTCCTTAAATACGGTAAAACTAGACCAGTAAGTAAATCATAACAATTCCCGCTTTGTCGGCAATTCAGAGACAAAATCATCTATGTTTTTATAACGGTTCAATTATGACACTATTGTTAATCCCTGTCATATAACAATTAAACATGATTGCCCGGCGGTGCGTGTCTTTCATTTCTGGTGTAGTGTGTACCACTAGCGCTATCGATAAGCGTGACAAGGTGTGAAAATAAGATTAAGTTATGTCTCTAATTTGCGTTTATCCCTGCCATAAAATTTAATTCACAATCAATGTGAAAATGATTTAATAGCTCCTAAGACGATTTGCTACATCTTACGGTGGTAAAAACGGACTATTTTACTATCTCGTGAATTGTTATGTTTTGGCGCCAAATAGCAGACGCTGGCGGAAAAAGTCGAATGTTTTAATGTTGGTAACCGTGGGTTAGTCGCGCCTCTATCCACAGCCGTTAAGCTATCGAGAAATTTTTTTTTTTACCGGTTCCAAACATTTTTTTATGAAAGAGATAAGCCCCATTATAAGAAAATCAATGACGTTAAACACGTGTGGGGTTGCTGGGGTCGGATGACGTCATTTACCGATCGCATGCAGAAAAATGGGAGTTGTGGTTTGTGGACGACGATTTAGATGGCGGAAATAATGATCAAATTGAACTTGCTTGTAGGGTGGGTGTGAAAGTTTGGGTTCGTTTTGGATGGAGGGTGTCCTCGTCTTGTGGTTGGATCATTAAATTGCAAGCTAAATATACTGCATTCTTTTAATCTTTTATCGCGCTACCCTGACACTTCTGATCTTTTGAGTAGATCTATATCGGCTGCAGCTCGTATTTATCATGCTTGTCAATATAACTGTATCTTAAATTGCTAATCGGTTAAGGTATTATGTCAGCAATTAACTTGGAAAAGTACCGCTATTGACTGTGACAACAACAGTGCTTTGCTTGAAACTTGACAGAAACCTTGGATTATATTTATAAATGTTGGTCATCATCATCGTCACCATTACCCCCCCCCCACACACACACACACACACGAGCCCCACTTTGAGTTCCAAAATCCTGGGCAAGTAGGATTTTGAGCTGGGCTAGTGCAAAAATATTTTACTTGCCCGGTGGGCAAGTGGAAAATTTTTAGATTTGTCAGGCCCTGCAGAGAAGAAGATTTTTAAAGATTTTCCCAATATAATTCTATGTAAAACCAAAGGGTACCGAGGTGGGGGCATTTTTGGCCCCAGCACTATAATTTGAACAATCTTGGTCAGGGTCCACTAGATGAAGCTGCATACCAAATATCAAAGACCTGGGCCTTGTGGTTTCAGAGAAGAAGATTTTTTTAAGTTTTCGGTGAAAAAAATCTATTTTTGGCTCCTGTGACCTAGATGTTCAATGGACCGGAACCATTTGAACAACTTTGAAAGGGGACCACCTAAGGATCATTCCTGTGAAGTTTGGTCAAAATCTGATCAGTGGTTTAGGAGGAGATGTCGTTTGAAGAAATTGTTTACGGACGGACGCACGACGGACGAAAAGTGATCCCAAAAGCTCACCTCGTCATTACATGACAGGTGAGCTAAAAACCTGGGCCATACGGTTGCAGAGAAGAAGATTTTTAAAGCTCTTCCCAATATAAGCCAATGTAAAACCAAAGGGCCCCGGAGCGGGGGCATTTTTGGCCCCAGCACTATAATTTGAACAATCTTGGTAGGGGTCCACTAGATGAAGCTTTATACCAATTATCAAAGACCTGGGCCTTGCGGTTTCAGAGAAGAAGATTTTTAAAGATTTTCCCTAAATAAGCCCATGTAAAACCAAAGGGCCCCGGAGCGGGGGCATATTTGATCCCCAACACTATAATTTGAACAATCTTGGTAGGGGTCCACTAGATGAAGCTTCATACCAAATATCAAAGATCTAGGCCTTGCGGTTTTACAGAAGAAGATTTTTAAAGATTTTCCCTATACAGTCGAACTTCAATGGCTCGAACACCTTTGGGGCCTCGAAAATCTGTTCGAGACAGGGGTAGTTCGAGCCACTGAGGTTACTGTCAGGAGGCATAACGAGATACTTTTAGACATCTTTTAGGTGTTCTATAATGAAAATGCATGCTGTGTGTACTCATTAGAATCGCCTCATCGAGGCGACTCTAATGCATGATGTGTGTACTCATTAGAATCGCCTCATCAAGGCGATTCTAATGAGTACACACAGCATACATTTGCAAGATAAAAGACTAAAATCTCCTTAATTATCCCCCACTATTTCTTATGTAGAGAATTTCGCTAGGGGCTCAAGAATGGGTTCGACACATCCATGGTGAACGAGCCATCGGTGTTCGAGCCATCGAAGTTCTACTGTATAAGCCCATGTAAAACCAAAGGGCCCCGGGGCGGGGGCATTTTTGGCCCCAGCACTATAATTTGAACAATCTTGGTAGGGGTCCCCTAGATGAAGCTTCATACCAAACAAGAGGGCCATGATGGCCCTGGATCGCTCACCTGATACTATTGTACAAACGGAATTGTGGGTAATATATGGTGGAGTGGAGGGTTTGAGCAATTTTGGTTGGACCCAAAGACCATTTCTGTGAAATTAATTCAAAATCAGTCTGCCTGTTTAGGAGTAGAAGTCATTTTGAGAAGTAGAAGCCATTTTTGATGAAATGACATCTCAAGCCCTGCTGCCCAATGAAACCAATGGGGTTTAAATGTATTGATGGTTCCACTTGCACCACTTTGCCTAGACAGGCTAAAACCTTCAAAGTGGTTTACCAATATTCCTGTAGAAGCACCTTGCAGCCAAGGTGGGTGGGGGCCAAAACTTTCAAAAGACATCTGTCTCTAAAAGGAAGCAATTTTATAGGAATGTTCTATGAGTGACCCTCTAACAATATTGCTAAAAATATTTTGCTTCACTGAACATGATGGCCACCACAGCTAAAAACCTCAAACCTCATTCCTGTCAAATAATTTCATAATCAATCCACTGGTTAAGGAGAAGAAGTTGTTTAAAGGTTTTGTTCACCAGAGCGGCATAGTTTGAGCAATTTTGGTGGAGGGTCACCCAAGGAACATTCCTGTCAAGTAATTTCAAAATCCATCCACTGGTTAAGGAGAAGAAGTCGTTTAAAGGTTTTTCTATTTTTAGCTCTGGCAGCCATCTTGTTCACAAGAGCAGAATGGTTTGAGCACTTTTTGTAGAGGGTCACCCAAGGAACATTCCTGTGAAGTTATTTCAAAATCCATCCACGGGTAAAGGAGAAGAAGTTGTTTAAAGTTTTTTCTATTTTTAGCTCTGGTGGCCATTTTATTCAACCGAGCAGAACGGTTTGAGCAATTGTGGTAGAGGGTCACCGAACGAACATTCCTGTGAAATAATTTCAAAATCCATCCACTTGTTAAGGAGAAGTCATTTAAAGGTTTTTCTATTTTTAGCTCTGGCTGCCATTTTGTTGACCTGTTTGTTGGAACAGTTTGAGCAAATTTGGTAGAGGGTCACCCAAGGAACATTCTGGTGAAATAATTTCAAAATCCATCCACTGGTTAAGGAGAAAAGTGCGTTTAAAGGTTATTCTATTTTTAGCTCTGGCGGCCATTTTGTTAACCCGAGCTGAACAGTTTGAGCAATTTTGGTGGAGGGCCACCCAAGGAACATTCCTGTTAAGTGATTTCAAAATCCATCCCCTGGTAAAGGAGAAGAAGTCGTTTAAAGGTTTTTCTATTTTAAGCTCTGGTGGCCATTTTGTTTACCCGAGCGGAACAGTATGAGCAATTTTGGTAGAGGGTCACCAAACAAACATTCCTGTGAAATAATTTCAAAATCCATCCACTGGTTATGGAGAAGAAGTCGTTTAAAGGTTTTTCTATTTTTAGCTCTGGTGGCCATTTTGTTCACCCGAGGGGAACAGCATGAGAAATTTTTGTAGAGG
>CAUZLF010000723.1:0-76440 GCA_963580285.1 Lucinisca nassula | reverse complement strand
GAAAATTGAAGCTGATAAAACATGCTGCAAACAGTGAAAATGGCCAGTGCCAAAAACCTTAATTGTTGCCTTGACAGCTGTGTGAAGATTAAAATGTGGTCAAAAATTCATTTGAAAACACACTTTTTGCCAACTTTGAGATGCCCCCTCTTTACCATGACAACAATGATCAAGTCATGAAAGGTTGCATTTGAAAGGCTAATGCCCAATGAACATTCATACCGAGTTTGGTGTAAAACAGACCATCCATTATGAAACAATGGCTAGTTGAAGCTGCTGTCAGGCGGTATTTGGGAAAACCGAAAACAAACTTTTACCGGAAATAACCGAAAACAAATTATTCCAACCGAAAACAAACTATATCACCAATTATACTATGATTATTGTACATTTAGACATATACATGTTTAAATGTTATGTAAATAGATAATATGGCCAAGTTTGGGAGAATAATTTGAAATAATTACGATTTTATTCCTTGTTTTATACAATTTTCATCGATGGACCGGGATCTACACTGCTTGTACTAACTGTTTGCCTTGTTGTTTGTGATCTAAATGAATACATTATACTTAGTAACTTGATTGTTTGATAGTCAGAAATGTTTGTGACTAAAACAATTTATTTAGCAGGATTCTGCTCATGAAATTTAGTCAAAATTTAGTTTTGTGGAGCGCTTTGGTGCAGTGGTAGCGCATATCGGATTTGTTATAAAGAGGTTGCGGGTTCGATCCTCACGCTGACCAAGGTGTTGTGCCCTTGAGCAAGGCACTTCATCAACATTGCTTGAAAAAAGAAGAAAAAGAAAGTACTGGTTACCACCCAGGAAATCCTGCTCGTAATGCTCAGATGTGAGCGAGTAGCAGTAATAGGAGAAAAAAAAAGGTTCATCTGGCTGGCCATCAGGTGGTCCCAGGTTAGCTAACTGCCCAACCAGTAACCTCAGGATCAGCAGGATACGGCTTTAGAAATTGTGCATAATAAGAAAAAATCATATATTATAAGTTATAACCAAATAAAAAAGTAGCCCCCGCCCATCGGGGCTTGAAGAAATAGATGGGCTACATGATGCCTCTACGCAGAACTGAAACCGACCCGCACACAAGTACTGGTCTAAGCCTAAGCAGGCAATACCGTGCGAGTAGCTCCGTCCATGCTTATAAACCTATTGGTTTCCTTGGGCGCCTGGGCTTGAGATGTCATTTCATCTCAATGTCGGGTAAAAGTCCCACAAAATTGGAAGCAACATCTCCAAAATGACCTTTACAGTGTTGCCGGGGACGTTAAACCTCAAATCAAACAAACAAACAATAACCAATAAAAATGATTGTTTGGAGATATGAAAGTATGCACTCTATTCCACTAATGTGTTACTCAAAGTTTAAAAGGCCTGTCAACACTATTTAGGTCATATCAAGGGAGTCAATTATGTAATCACGTTTTTCTGGATAAGCTTAGCCACCTATACTGTTAACTAGTCCAGTGCAGATTCTTTCGTTTTAAGTAGAAGTAAAACAAAGATCAGGAATCGATACAATTAACTTACTCCACCCACCAAAGACACCAAAGGGAAAGAAATACAAACATTAAGCGACCAGACCATAATGGAAACCTAAACAAAGGAAGGCCATAAGGACAGTTACTTTCCCACAAAATGTCCATATGGCCATCCAAAATTAAAAGACACAAGTGATACACACAGTAAGTAACAAACAACAACATAAATAAATCGCCACAGAAGAACCGCCTTGGAACTGTCAGTGGAAAGATTTCCACTGGGGGGCTTAAATCGATTTTACGTGGCCACAATCCTCGCCCTTACTTCCGCCGCGATTTTGACAAATAATCTGTTCAGTCCGCATGAAGGCCTCCTAATAACTGCCCTTCTTGGATGAGCAGAAGGAAGTGTTACATTTGAAAGGATTTAATAATCAATCTTCATGAAAAGATGTTCATATCAGAGCCGTTATCAAACCAGTGACCTCCTGATGACCTGTGAGACGCGCATCCGAACTTCGGAAGGATATACTCGACATATTTTTTATATACAAAATTTCTTAAGCTGTATCCTGCTTAATAAATTAATTTAGTCACATCCATTCCTGACTATCAAAGAACAAGATATGAGCCGGGCCAAGCGATTTTGTGTCTTCGAGCATTCCGTCATGACAAATTTTAACTCTGCATGCCCAGCCATTCAAAGGCGCCAGGGATATGGCTTTCTGTCTGAAGGTTCCTCTTGAGTCACTGCTTGTATGAGCGAGCAGCGAAGGTTCTGGCGAGACTGCGCGGATGCGCAGGCTCGCCTGAACCTTCGCTGCTCGCATAGGCGATAAGTACCAAAATCGCTTGACGGGGCCCATATAATGTGTTCATTTAAATAATAAAAAAACATGGCAAGCAGTAAGTACAATCAGTGTAGATCATGATGTTACTGGCTTGGCATTTACCTAGCCTGGGACCTCTTGATGAACAGCCAGTTAAACATTTTTTGTCTAAATTTCTTAAGCAGAATCCCGCTAAATAAATTGTTTTGGTCACAAACATTTCTGACTTTCAAACAATCAAGTTACTGAGTATTATGTATTCAATTAGATCACAAACATCAATGCAAACAGTTAGTACAAGCAATGTAGATCCCGGTCCATCTATGAAAATTACATAAAAATGCAATAAAATCGTTATTATTTCAAATTACTCTCCCAAACTTGGCCATATTATCTGTTTACATAGCATTTAAACATGTGTATGCCTAAATGTACAATAATCATGGCTTAATTGGTGATATAGTTTGTTTTCGGTTATGATAATTTGTTTTCGGTTATTTCCGGTAAAAGTTTGTTTTCGGTTTTCCCAAATACCCGCTGTCAGGTGCAACACTGTGAAAATCAGCGAAATTCACAAAATCCCTGAGTGGTAAAGGGTTAATGAGAATTCTTAATGACCATAACTCTATCAAATGTTAGCGTATTTTACCTACATGTATTAACAATCTCAACAAGATGTGTTTGTGAAACACTGATGCCCCCGGACAGCGCATGTTAAATATGAAAGCAGTATCACTAAGCAATCAAAAGGTATGGCCAAGAAATGTAGGCGCTAGAGCGATGACAAAGTTTTTCTAAAAATAGCCACAGTGACCTTGAGGTCATGACCTTGAAAGTCGAACTTGCTCGAGATATTGTCATAAGGAACATTTGTGTGAAGTTATATTGAAATCAGTAAAGAAATGTTAGCGCTAGAGCGATGACAAAGTTTTTCAAAAAAATAGCCACAGTGACCTTGACCTTGAGGGGGGGGGGGGGGGGTCTGGATGGACAAAAATTATGGTACCACTAGAAAGGTCTTGTGACAAGGAGTGCACATGTGAAATATGAAAGCCCTACTACTTACCAAACGAAAGTTATGGCCAATGTTAAAGTTTATAAAAGTAGGTCAAAGGTCAAGGTCACGAGGTCAAAAATTATGGTACCACTAGAAAGGTCTTGTGACAAGGAGTGCACATGTGAAATATGAATGCCCTACCACTTACCAATCGAAAGTTATGGCCAATGTGAAAGTTTTTAAAAAGTAGGTCAAACATCACGGTCAAGGTCACAAGGTCAAAAATTATGGTACCACTAGAAAGGTCTTGTGACAATGAATGCACATATGAAATATGAAAGCCCTATCACTTACCAATCAAAAGTTATGGCCAATGTTAATGTTTTTAAAAATTTTGAAAAAAATAGGTCAAAGGTCAAGTTCAAGGTCACGAGATAAAAAATTATGGTACCACTGGAAAGGTCTTGTGATAAGGTATACACATGTGAAATATGAAAGGTCTATCTATTACCATTCAAAAGTTATGCCCAATGTTAAGGTTTTTGTAGACAGACAAACGGAAAAATTTTGAAAACTAGAAATGCGTCCATAGGACACGGATGCCCCCGCCTGAAAATATGTCTGTTCGTATTCATCAATAGAAAGTTATTGACCGTGTTTAAGTTTTGGACCCTTTTTTCACGTTTGACCTCTAAGTATGACCTTGACCTTGGAGGTAAGGACCTTTGTTTTGTGTGAGGCAGATTGTCTCATGATGGCCAACATTTCTGCCAAATAATTTCAAAATCCATCCAGAGATAAGAAAGTTATTGACCGACCATTTTTTTTACCTTGAACCTCTAAGTATGACCTTGACCTTGGAGGTACGGATCTGGGTTTGCATGTGACACATCGTCTCATGATGGTTGATATTTCTTCAAAGTAATTTTAAAATCCATCCAGAAATAAGTAAGTTATTGACTGTGTTTAAGTTTCGGACCCTTTTTTTTGACATTTGACCTCTAAGTATGACCTTGACCTTGGAGGTACGGATCTGGGTTTGCACGTGACACATCGTCTCATGATGGTAAACACTTCTTCAAAGTAATTTCAAAATCCATCCAGAAATAAGTAAGTTATTGACTGCTTTTAAGTTTCGGACCCTTTTTTTGGCCTTTGACCTCTAAGTATGACCTTGGCCTTGGAGGTACTAACCTGGATTTTGCACATGACACACCGTCTCATGATGCTTAACATTTCTACAAAGTAATTTCAAAATCCATCCAGAAATAAGAAAGTTATTGACTGCGTTTAAGTTTCGGAACCTTTTTTTGACCTTTAACCTCTAAGTATGACCTTGACCTTGGAGGTACGGACCTGGGTTTTGCACGCGACACGTCGTCTCATGATGGTTAACATTTCTGCCAAGTAATTTTAAAATCCATCAAGAAATAAGGAAGTTATTGACTGCGTTTAAGTTTCAGACCCTTTTTTTGACCTTTAACCTCTAAGTATGACCTTGACCTTGGAGGTACGGACCTGGGTTTTGCACGCGACACGTCGTCTCATGATGGTTAACATTTCTGCCGAGTAATTTTAAAATCCATCAAGAAATAAGGAAGTTATTGACTGCGTTTAGGTTTCGGACGCACGGACGCACGGACGGACGGACGGAAGGACGGACGGACAGGGGCAACGCTATATGCCCTTTCCACCATTCTTCGAATGGCGGGGGCATAAAAATAGGTCAAAGGTCAAGTTCCAAGGTCACGAGATCAAAAATTATGGTACCACTGGAAAGGTCTTGTGATAAGGTATACACATGTGAAATATGAAAGCTCTATCTATTACCATTCAAAAGTTATGCCCAATGTTAAGGTTTTTGTAGACAGACAAACAGACAGACAGACCAAAAACTATATGCCCCCGAATCTCTTAGATTCCGGGGCATAAAAATGACCTTCTAAGGCGGTAGTTTTGGTGTTCGTCTTTTGCTGTTATTTCTGTAGTATGTCTGCGAATTTGTTGTGAGTTGTTGTTTAGTGTTTTCTAATGGCCTGATCACCCTGTGTGGGGAAGAGAGGGCTGATTGATCCATTTCATAAACACTCGTAATTTTTCTTATTTTGTGTATGTTTCCTCTTCCTCTTGGTGTTGAGTGTGGTGCTCCCTGGGTCTTTCTTTTATAATTTATGCTTCCTATAGTTCCATATATCCTCAGTGGTAGCAGATGCTACCACTGAGGATATATGGAATAGCATCAAGACCGGTCTGCTCAAGACAACTGAAGAGGTGTGTGGCACAACTCGGCCCCACCGCTGGCGACGCAAAACCTGGTGGTGGAATGAGAATGTTAATAAGGTCATTGCAGCCAAGCGGCAAGCCTTTAAAGCTTGGAAGACTGGTAAGGGCACCTGTGCATCATATCTTGCGGCCAAACACATAGCCAGACGTGCGGTGCACCATGCTCGCCAAGAAGCTGAGAAGGAGTTCTAGAGTGTGTAGTCATGTAACTGACTTCAACACTAGTAATAAATTATTAACGGCTTAACTTCTTAATCAGGGTTACCGGTACCATAAACAACGCAAAGCCTTTTCAAAATTTTATAGACGCCATTCTGATTTAATTTCAAAATTCAATATTGGACTTAAATCTCTTCTGCAACAAGGTCTATCGGAGCCCGAATTTTATGGTGACTTAGTATATAAATTCAGAAAAATATATAACCGCAATGACTTCAGCACCCAATTTCGTAAAATCATTCTTCGATATAAAAAGATTGGGTACAACATGGATATTATACGACAGACTGCATGCATGGTAGTTAACCCAATCACGGTTGGCAACTTTGCTTCCCTCTTTAATTGCACGCCGGTGGGTCAGGCCTCAGATTCTATGACGGCTCCAACGTAAAGGCTTATTGAAAATTAAAGAGATAATGTTGGTTGGTGCCTGATGCTCTGTCTCTGGTCGGGCTCATCGGAGTCTAACTGTTGGTTTTCTTTTGCTCCAGCATTTCAGTGGTTTCTTGCTGTCGAGTCCTCACCGTTGTCTCACCTCTGTGGTTCTTTGATTTCTGTGTTCACGGAGATGTTGCACTGATGAGTTAGGAGGCCTTCATGCGGACTGAACAAATTATTTGTCTAAATCGCGACGGAAGTAAGGGCGAGGATTGTGGCCACGTAAAATCGATTTAAGCCCCCCAGTGGAAATCTTCCACTGGCTCTTCTGTGGCGATTTATTTATGTTGTTGTTTGTTACTTACTGTGTGTATCACTTGTGTCTTTTTATTTTGGATAGCCATATGGCCACATTGTGGGTAAGTAACTGTCCTTATGGCCTTCCTTTGTTTAGGTTTCCATTATGGTCTGGTCGCTTAATGTTTGTGTTTCTTTCCCTTTGGTGTCTTTGATGGGTGGAGTAAGTTAATTGTATCGATTCCTGATCTTTGATTTTCTTCTACTTTTCAACACTCGTAATAAATTATTAACGGCTAAACTTCTTAATCAGGGTTACCGGTACCATAAACAACGCAAAGCCTTTTCAAAATTTTATAGACGCCATTCTGATTTAATTTCAAAATTCAATATTGGACTTAAATCTCTTCTGCAACAAGGTCTATCGGAGCCCGAATTTTATGGTGACTTAGTATATAAATTCAGAAAAATATATAACCGCAATGACTTCAGCACCCAATTTCGTAAAATCATTCTTCGATATAAAAAGATTGGGTACAACATGGATATTATACGACAGACTGCATGCATGGTAGTTAACCCAATCACGGTTGGCAACTTTGCTTCCCTCTTTAATTGCACGCCGGTGGGTCAGGCCTCAGATTCTATGACGGCTCCAATGTAAAGGCTTATTGAAAATTAAAGAGATAATGTTGGTTGGTGCCTGATGCTCTGTCTCTGGTCGGGCTCATCGGAGTCTAACTGTTGGTTTTCTTTTGCTCCAGCATTTCAGTGGTTTCTTGCTGTCGAGTCCTCACCGTTGTCTCACCTCTGTGGTTCTTTGATTTCTGTGTTCACGGAGATGTTGCACTGATGAGTTAGGAGGCCTTCATGCGGACTGAACAAATTATTTGTCTAAATCGCGACGGAAGTAAGGGCGAGGATTGTGGCCATGTAAAATCGATTTAAGCCCCCCAGTGGAAATCTTCCAATGACCGTTCCAAGGCGGCTCTTCTGTGGCGATTTATTTATGTTGTTGTTTGTTACTTACTGTGTGTATCACTTGTGTCTTTTAATTTTGGATGGCCATATGGCCATTTTGTGGGAAAGTAACTGTCCATATGGCCTTCCTTTGTTTAGGTTTCCATTATGGTCTGGTCGCTTAATGTTTGTATTTCTTTCCCTTTGGTGTCTTTTATGGATGGAGTAAGTTAATTGTATCAATTCCTGATCTTTGTTTTACTTCTACTACAAGAATATTGACCCTAAGTCCTCAGAAGTAAACAGCCTTGCTAACCAGAAGAGAAGAGAGAATGCCGATGTTGTAGGTGACAAACCAGTAAAGAATGATGCAGGGGAGATGTCAATGAGTGAAGACTCAAAGCAGAGGGCCTGGTTAGAACACTACCAAAGGCTACTCAATGTTGAGTTCGACTGGGACCCAGACCACCTGTCTGATGAACCACAAGTGGAAGGGCCACCCATCCCAATCACTATTGATATGGTTAAGAAGGCTATCTCTCAGATGAAGACTGGCAAAGCACCGGGTCCCTCTGGCATAGTGGTGGAGATGATAAGAGCTGCAGGTGATGCGGGTGCCTCGGTGATCCGCAACCTTGCAGCTGCAATCATCCGTGATGGGAAGGTACCCTCTGACTGGGAACACAGAGCTCTCGGAAACGCAGGATTCTGCGAATTTTACGCCAGCTTTTTGCCGTTGTACGCGTAAAATTCACGATTGGCGATTCTTATGTATGCATGTTTTTATTGTGACACGCGTCCAAAATTACAGAAACGGTAAATTCAGTAGCTAATTTAAGCCATTATGCAATACCAGTAAAAGATAGAATGCGGTGCCGCTTTTTTTTGTGTTGAAAGCACATGTGCCACAAATCAGTAGGCGTGTCCAATATTGACAGGTATTATTGCACCAGCCAGTGGGAGAGACAATATTGGATGTGGCATGTGTTAAAAATTACTACCTTTTTAATCTCGTCACGCTAATCCTCATGTTATTACGGATTACAATTAATTAGTTTAGTGATTGATGTAAGTGTGAATCATCAACGGATTAACATTAGTTGGTAGAATGTCACATATAATTAAACCAGGGTTACGGCTAAGACGATTTAATTGACAAATTGCCAATGTCACGTATTTTCGCGACAACATGATCATACTTTTCATCGCTCAGTCAATGAGTGTTTCGGTGTTTACTGGTGACAAAAATGTATTTAATTCTTCATATACAATCATTTTAACAATTACAGGAAGTCAGACTAAGTTAGGATTCTTCCCCTATTTGTTTACACCAATTAAAAATTATGAGCTAGTGTTGAGTACATGTATGTCTGAATACGGCTGCAAAGAATGCTGCTTTTCTGATCTGGGTTTACATTATATCTGCGGTTATCCTAATACAACATGATTTTGATGTAGACGTGTGAGAATAAATCGGAGCAACTGCATTGGGAGAGGGGGGGGGGGGGATAGGTTTTACTGGGATATACATTATTTTCCTATTATTTCTACAATTGGGTGCTTCAGAGTAGCTCTAATTAGTATCCACAATCTACATGTTTGGAAGGAAGTTATTAAATGCATTTATCAGAAAAAGAGAGTTTGGGAGCCATGAAAGTATACTGTTATTCATATGGATGTGTAGCCTTATAATAAGAAGTTTTTGTCTATGTTCTGTGCGCGATCAAGATCAGGACTCCCAACTTTTTATGTGAGAATCTAATTTTTTACCTGAGAATCCAACTTTTTACAAGGAAGGATTCCTGGAATCCTGTTTTCAAAATCCTAGTGAGAGCTCTGGAACAGAATTTCATTGTCTGTCTCTACAAGGGCAAGGGCGATGCATTGGAACGGGGCAACTACCGTGGTCTCAAGCTGACAGAACAGGTCATGAAAGTCCTGGAGAGGTTTGTGGATGGCCTCATTAAGCAGTTGGTGTCCATCGACGATTCCCAGTTTGGCTTCGTCCCAGGAAGAGGCCAAACAGACGCAATTTTTGTTGTACGGCATCTGCAAGAGAAGCTCTACATGGCTTTTGTAAACCTGGAGAAGGCATTTGACCGAGTGCCTCGGAAAGACATCTGGTGGGCACTAAGAATGGATGAGTGGATTGTGAAACTGGTCCAAGGGATATATGCTAATATTCGGAGCCGTGTCCGCGTTTGTGATGGTTACAGTGAAGAATTCGATGTGAAGGTGGGTGTTCATCAAGGCTCTGTTCTCAGCCCACTGCTTTTCATCATTGTGCTTGAAGCCTTGTCATGTGAGTTCCCCTCTGGAGTCCCCTGGGAGGACCTGTATGCTGATGACCTTGTCATCATACATGAATCCCTTGAGGAATGTGTCAGGAGGCTCTTAACTTGGAAAGACATAATGGAGGCGAAAGGGCTGAGAGTGAATGCAGGAAAGACAGATCATGATCTGTGGTACAGGTCTGGACCTCTTGCAGAGTACAGGCCAGTTCCCATGCGCTGTATGTCGCACTGGAGTGGGCAGCAACAGTATCTTTTGCAATGGCTGCAAGTTCTGGGTGCACAAGAAATGCAGTGGGCTCAAACGCTTGATAGAGGACCCTGATTACATGTTTACAAGGTGCCAAGGAACTGCACGCCCCTTAGATGGCAGACCACAGAGGGAAGTCCAAGTCGGATCCAACAAGCTGGAGGTTGTAGCTTCCTTTTGCTACCTAGGTGATATGCTCTCTGCAGCGGGTGGTTGCGACCTTTCAACTACATCACGTGTGAAAACAGCCTGGAAGAAATTCAAGGAGTTGCTACCAGTTCTCTCTTCCCGCCACCTCTCGTTCAAAACACGTGACCATGTGTATAGCTCTTGTGTGTGGAGAGCAATGCTCCATGCCAGTGAGACATGACCATTGACAAAGCCAAACCTCCAACGTCTAAAGCGAAATGACAGGGCAATGATCAGACAGATCTGCAATGTCAAGCCACAGGACACTGTCACCATCAAGTCCAGTGAGTTACTTGAGCGTCTTGGCATTGAGGACCTGGACCTCATCCTGAAAGAGAGAAGGCTTTGCTGGTATGGATATGTGGAACGCTCCAACGGCGCAGTCAAGACTGCCTGTGACATACAGGTAGGTGGAAAGTGGGGGCCAGGAAGACCCAAGATGACTGGGAAGCAGCTAAAGCCTGTCTCACACAGAACACACGGCTTATACGGTTGGCCACCCGTGTAAACCGTACACACAACCGAACCAACCGTGGCCTTGTCCGAATTACACTCGGGTCATTCAAGTGTATCCGTTAAAGCCGAGTATGATTTTTAAAACTTTTAAAAAACTGGCATGGGTGCCATGTCTGTGTATGATTGTATTAGCCATCGTACAAGACCGTGAGAGACCGTGTGAGATCGTACGAGACTGTATATACAACCGCACACGAAGTCCACTCCACGAGTGAGCTCAACCGTGTCAATATCGTATATAAAGCGTATGGAATCGTGCGAAACCGTTCCAACACCCGGATTAACACTCCAATGTCACACGATCACCGTGCGATTCACACGAGTATACACACGGTTTAATATGATTGCCATACGGTCAATACGGTTTCATACGATCGCCATACGACCAATACGGTTCAAGTACGAATTATACATGGTCAAGTACGACCAAACATGGTCTCTATGTCTGTACAAAGCTCAAGTATGATCATACAGCACTCGAACACAACAGAAAACACAACTACCTGCTGCCACCTTGAAACAACAGAGTACTTGCTACATAATGCCTCCAAAGAAGAAGAAGGTTCCCAAAAGAACCCCCATGGAAGATTCTAACAGTGAGAATACAAAAAGGGCCACCAAGGCCCTCCGACCACTTCAACCTGTTGTTCCTGTCGACCCTGATGAGCTGGAGGACTCCTTCTGTTGGCTTGTTCTTGTCTCCCCTCACGCCTTCTGGCCAAAATAATCTCAATGTCTATCAGTCTTATCATGATTTCTAATTCCCTTACTCTGTCATCTGCCATTTTGATAACTTCTCTGTTGAAAGTTCGAAAATTTATGAAGCCAAGCCATCAAAAAGAGTCAATGTTTATCAAAACATACACGATTGTGTGATAATTCGAGCATAACTCGAACAAAAGTCGGTGGGACCGTATGTAAACCCGGTAAATGTCCAGTTAATCGAGTAAAAGTTGTGTTTAATCGTACTAGGCCGTAACAGACCGTACTATACCATACTTGGAACCGTACAACAATCGTTTTGCAAATCGTATTCCAACCATGACAACCTTGCTTGACCGAGTATATCCGTGCTTTATTTGTACATACTCATGCTACATTCGAGTCTAAATCGTACCAACTCATCCCCAGGCATGGTGGGAGCTCAATACTCGTACCAGTCAACCCGTGTATAACCGAGTATACTGTATTGGAACCGTGTGCATAACCGTGTTCTGTGTGAGACAGGCTTAACAGAAAGAGATTGCAGAGAATGGAAGCTCTCCACTATCGATCCTCATGATAGACAAGCCTGGAGATCTGGTGTAAGATCTGCCATGCGTGCAGCAAGCCAGCTACCTGGAAGGGGGCCACTTATGTGGACGTTGTCCCTGTACCTGCACATTAGAACTGTTGATGATGGTAGTGGTCTAAATATCTGTGAAGTTTCATCCATATATTCCAATTTATTAGTAATGGAATGTGTCCAGAAATCATTAAATGGGAATTGTTAACCGTCATAACTTGTCAAATGTTAATGCATTCGTATCTGTTAACGATTTGCACATTAACAATCCTAAGCATGCTTCCTATAGAGGTCTATACATCTGTGAAGTTTCATCCATATGTTCCATTTAGTAAAGGAATAGTGTCCAAAAACCATTTAATGGGAATTTGTTAATGTCGAAAGTTAATATATTTGTTAACACATTTGGAATATTAACAATCCCAAACATGCTTCTTATAGTCATTTACATATCTGTGAAGTTATATCCACATATTCGATTAAGTAAAAGAATAAGCGTCCAAAAACCATTTAATGGGAATTGTTAATGGCCTTAACTCTGCCATATGTTAACGTATTTTGTCCATTAACAATCCCAAATCACATATCCATAATACCAAAGTATAAATATACAAAATTTGAAGAAAATCAGTGAAAAAAAATCCCAAGTCATTGATTGGAAACGCCCAAAAACCACCTATTTGGCACTGACAAGGTCGTAACGGAATTTGCCCATTAACAACGCCATACCACTCATCCCCGTATAAACATGTAACATTAAAACAAATATGTGAAAAATTACTCAAGTTATTGATCGGAAATGGTGCAGACGGATGGAAGGAGGGACAGACACTCGATGGTAAACATAATACCACACAAGCATTTCTCATCTTGTTTTGAACCGTCGGTATAAATGGAAGAATGTAGGAAAGAAAGTACCAGGAAAAAAAGTATCAGTTTCATGTAAAATAGATATTTTATATATAGAATTAAGATTTTAATGCTATTGCCATCTTAAGGTAAATGTTAGTGTACATGATGCATGTAACATGTAGCATCTCAGATCATCTTGTGGGACATCTACCAGACATTGAGATGAAATGAAGTCTTAAGTCCCGCCACCCAATGAAACCAAATAGGGTTCACGAGAATCAGAATTGTTACTGGTGACACGTCAAATGACATTCATACACCACCATACATGAGTATGGAGGTCCGACTTGCACACTTTAGTTTGATTAATTGGAGGTTTAACTTGTCCGTCTACACAATATACACTACAGGTCGCGCATAAAAGCCAGTTTTCTTTTTCACTCCGAATGCACTTTTCACAGTACTCCAAACCACTCCGCATATTTTCATCAAAACACTCGGAATGAGGAAACAAACCACTCCCAAACACTCCGCGAAATATCGAGTATACTCGGAGTTTTCCGAACGACTATACAGGTAATGTTTGGTCAATAATGCCCGGGGCTAATATTCCGAATGTCGGTAGAAATACTCCGAGTGGTTCAAGTTTATATTTATTCATATGATATTGGTTGTATATTAATTATTATTATTATTATTATTTTACTGACAATTTTTCATTAGGTCGTTTTTCCTTCCCCTATCAAAATTTCACCTTTCTAAGATGCCTCGCCAACTTTCGCGAAGCCTAACATGTATCATTTGACCCAATCTTTTTTCATGTCGGTTGGATTTTCAATTTGCACATGCAACTAATATACCCCAGCACGGAAACGGGACCATTATGGTAAAATGCCTTACTTGAAGTTGTAATAAACAGGCATATAATGAGTATAAGGTACTCCTCGTGATATGTTCCCAAATGCAACTATATATTTATATATTTTTTTATTTTTTTGGTTTGATGTTCTGTTGAAGAATTCACTTCTTTCGACCAGATCGTTGTTTTAAAGGCTGGCGGAATCCAAATTTCAAGGAGAGGAAGGGAAAAAGGAAAACATCCAAAGCAGCATCTACAGCAACCGTAGCCGAGCACGTGTCCGTCAGGTGGACAGGTCCGTGAGATGAACACCTAGTTTATATAAAGCAGTGGGGCTTACGAGGATTGGGGATATTCATTAGTTCTCTTATTTTTAGACAGAAGCTTACATGTACCGATTTATGGATCTCGTAAGGATCGGCGGCCCCCGCCCATAGGGGCTTGAAGAAATATATGGGCTGCATGATGCTTCCCCGCAGAGCTGAATCCGACCCGCACACTAGTACTGGTAAACCGCTTAGAGGATCTAAGCCTGTCCAGGAACCGCGGTGCGAGGTGGACCGTCCATGCTAATAAACCCTATTGGTTTCATTGGGCGACAGGGCTTGAGATGTCATTTCATCTCAATGTCGGGTAAAAGTCCCACAAAATTGGAAGCAACGTCTTCAAAATGACCTATACAGTGTTGACGGGGACGTTAAACCTCAAATCAAACAAACAAAATCGTAAGGATCGGCTAATTGTGGCTGTTCTTACGAGCACCAGTAGTTTACATTTGAACTAGATTTGTAAAAACATTACGGAAGCACGCCTATTCAAATATATAGGATAATTTTACCACCAAATTGAAATTTTTCAGTGTAAAAACGTGATAGTTTTCTTATTTCTGCTCAAAATATGGATTATGGATACACATTGGAACCGCCTGATCGGGGCGGTTCTAACGAGTACTAAACCCCAGTTTTACTGTATAAAAGTGGGGTTAAAGGTGTCAGAATTATTTAGACATGTTTTCGCGATGATACCGAACTATGTCATCTTAAAAAAAAAAAAAAACCTTAGTTCTAGAGATAAGGAAGACGATGAGAGCCTCCCCTGCAAGACCAATGATTTGGTCTCTCACCGCTGCTGGGTCTCACTCGGGCATGTAAAAAAACAACGGCTATCAGGTTCTTATCTGGGTACTCCAGTTTTCGCCCATCTCAGATTAGCATTTTGATAGAAATAAATGAAATAATCTTGAGAGGGCCGCGAAACACTCCCACCCCTTAGCTCTCAGTCTTGTTATCGTCAAGACAAGTTATATGAGAAATGACTCGATTTTATCTTATTCTATGTGATTTGGTGAGTAATAAATCACAGTTTGGAGGCATTTGTAAAGAAGACTAAACCACGATTGGTGTATCTACTTTAAAGTAACCGGCAGCTTGAACTGTGATTTTTTTTTTTGCAATGGTTCACAAACTGGAGCTGATCTATTTGGATTCTAACACACTCATATTCGACAATACCATCAAATTCTCCCAACTTTTCGACTGTTTCTTCCTTTTCTTTCTACTAATACTGCGATCGGTCACATCTTACCATTACTCGCAGATGTACATTACATACACACCAGTTTTGCAGGATAAAAGACAACACAGTAATCATGTAATTACGGTAGGGGTCTTCAACCTGCATAGGGCATGACTCTCCCTGCACAGGGGGCCTCCAGATAGCGTCCCGATCCGAAGGACGATGCCCTTTATGACATTCATCCCTGCAAATGATGCCAATGGAGCGTGTTCGGACATCGAAATTTTATCGCCGCTGCCGGGGATCGAACCTGGGACCTCTAGCATCAAATGCAAGTGCACTAACCACCAAGCTATCAAGGCACGTAATATGTTAAAAGGAATCCCGGCAAATTAAGTGATTCAGGGGGATGCGGATTCAATACCTGCCAGGAGTCGGTAGCTTTCTGTCGTGGAAATCGATCATTACAACTTTTCTACAGTCATTCTCTCCATTCCGCTGACGGCCCCCGCCATCGGGGCTTGAAGAAATAGATGGGCTGTAAGGTGCTTCCACGCAGAACTGAAACCAACCGCACACTAGTACTGGTTGACTGCTTAGAGGATCTAAGCTGCCCAGGCAAAGCAGTGCGAGTCAGACCGTCCATGCTTGTAAACCGTATTGGTTTCATTGGCCGACAGGGCTTGAGATGTCATTTCATCTCAATGTCGGGTGAAAATCCCACAAAATTGGAAGCAACGTCTCCAAAATGACCTATAGAGTGTTAACGGGGACGTAAACATCAAATCAAACAAACAAACAAATCCATTCCGCTGAGTCAAGGGCACTTGTCAGTTTCTGGTGAAAGAATTTGCACACTGCAGCCTATTAGTTAAACACTTACGTAGCCTATAGGTCTGCACAGGAAGTGTTGACAGCTAAAAGAATGACCTAAAATAGTATTGATTGGACCGTCAAAATCTTATACAAAAAAAAAAGGAGTGACGTTCTACAACGACGGCTGTTCGGTCACGCTCTTCTTCGCTGGGATTTATTGCACAATAAAACACTCCATTTCCATTGCCGTTATGGGCGTCATTTTTTATCTGATCAGTTTACCCATCAGCACTATTCCTGGGCAGTCTTTTACGGTAACGGTTAACCAGCACAGTGCGTATTCTTTCGCCAGAGAATGACAACTGCCCGTCTTGATAACAGCGGAAAGGAGAGAAAGGCCAGAACAAATTTCATGATCAGTCTCCATAACAGAATGTTGCCGACCCCGGCAAGTATCGGACCCACGTTCTCCAGATCCCAAGTCAGACGCGCATCCGAATGAGATACCTAGGCTGGCAATGGGCGTGATGTACTAGAATAAAATGATTATAGAAGAAATTGTGTTTGTTGGTTTTGAACATTCAAGGATGAGCAACCTAGCCATCAAAAATGTATGACCGGAAAGCCATACGGCGTAGTAACCTTCCAATGTGACCTTGACCTGGTGTCAGCAAGATTCATTTATGAACTCTGCACATGAGCTCACTGAGGGGGATAATTGATCAAAGTTTAATGAAAATCCTTTGAGGGGTCTAGGAGATATGGAACGGACACAAAATTCAATGTTTCAAAGTCGTGACCTTCAAATGTGACCTTGACCTTGTGTCTGCATGGTTCATTTATTGGTTCTGCACATAAGCTCACTGAGGTAAAAGAATGGGGTAAAAGAGATATGGAACGGACACAAAAATCGCTTCAAACTCTTGACCTTCAGCTATGACCTTGACCTTGAGTCGGCATGGTTCATTTATGGGTTCTGCACATGAGCTCACTCAAAAGAATATTTGACCAAAGTTTAATGAAAATCGTTCCAAGGGTAAAGGAGATTTTTTTTTTTTTTTTTTGGTTTGGGTTTTACGGCCCTTTCAAGATTATTTCACTCATATCGAGCCGATCGTTAATCAGAGGTGGGCGAAAACCGGAGTACCCGGAGAAAAACCACCTGACCTTCCGTTGCAGAACTTGGCGTCTCACACGTGGCCCGAGCGAGGCTCGAACCTACGGCGGTGAGAGACCTAATGGCTAAGAGTCAGCGCTCTTATCCACTAGGCCACGGAGGCAGGGTAAAGGAGATATAAAACGGACAAAAATTACCAAGTTTCAAACTCATGACATTCAACTGTGACCTTGACCTTGAGTCGGCATGGTTCGTTATGGGTTCTGAACATCAGCTCACTGAGACTAACACTTGACCAAAGTTTAATGAAAATCTATCAAAGGGTAAAGGAGATATGGGGCGGACAAGAAAGTGTTACCGACAGACAGACGGACGGACATTCCTATTATCCCGCCGCGAAGGACGGATAGACGAAAGACATTCCTATAATCCCCGCTCCGCTTCGCGGCGGGGGATTAAAAATTGTTGATTTCACAAATCCTGGTATTGATAGCCGCGCTATTCTAATCGCTGTGAGGTCAGAGTGTTGCGCAAATGGGTTAATTATCTCTAGAATCTGGACTGGAATCCTGTTGTCGGGTTTGAAGACCCAGATCAGACGCCGCATGAAATTGGAAGTAAAGAAATTTGAAATAATAATGATTTGCCACTATTACATACCTTTATCTGTAGTCAGTTAACGGACCCCTTAACATGAAATCTGTCATTGAGGAATAAAATTATAATAGCCGGTGTATAGTTGTTACGTTACTCGCCTCATAAACCAGGCATTGTCGGATCAATCCCGGGCCTCTCCAGACTTTCGGATGCGTCTTTTAACCGAGGACCCGGCTCTGTATGACATTAGCTGTTGGTGGGACGAAAAACTAAAACACACACATATGTAGACCGCATTCTTATACATTTTCCTTGTACATGAGCCGGCGCACGACAAAGACTTTTTTTCTACTACAGAAGTATCGGATCAGCATTTGCATCTAGACAACATGTCCAGTCTTCGCTTGTTGCTCTTTGAATAGCCCACATAGTAGGCTTATTCGAACAGCAAAGGCTCTGATCAGACTGCACGGATGCGCAGGCTGATCTGAGTCTTCAATGGTTACACGTCTTATCGAATTACGTGTTCCCCAGTCTATGCATCCACTTTGGTCAAAGTCTTCACTTGTTGCTCTTTGAATAGCCCAGAGATCAGAATGCTCACAGGAACAGCAAATGCTCTGATCAGACTGCACAGATCAATTCTCAAACGAGCAATTATGTTTCCTGTAAGTGCCTTTTCACACGCAATAACTGTGCGCGTGCTCACTAGTATGACGTAGTATGGTTAATCTGCACGTGCTTACATGACGAACTGCGGTAAATCGTGGGAATCATGTGCTCAGTCGGAGACAGCGCATGGAAAAAAGCAATCTGTCACACTGGTTGTTCACGAGAAGCGAGAGATGTTTAACCCTTTTTGTACCAAATGAAATCTTCCAGCTTATATATGACAGGAGTCCATTTGAATATTTAGGGGCGTCAGGTTGTGTTTTCTTCAAAATTGATTAGGAAAAGGGCTGAACTTTTTGCAAACAGTGTAGGCCCTGATCAGACGCCGCATTCTTCGGTGTCTGATCTGGGCCTGCACTGTTTGCCAGGGTACCCGCTTAGGGGTTTCCAGTCTGAAATGGGTTAATGGAGAAATAATGAAAACAGCATTACAATAAGATGGTTTAATCGAGGCATTGATGATTTGGGAAAATGGCCCTGGATGGGAGCTCAGACATTCGTTCGTTAATCCCTTAAATGCCTTAACTCTAAACAATGCAGACTCTAATCAGAGGCCCTTTATTTGGCTTCTGACCGGGATCTACCATGTTTGCCATTTCCAGACCAGATCGATTCTACAGGTAAACCTTTACACACTACTCTGGCCTCACTGATACGAACAGCGCGGCTTTATAAACCGCTACCTGGATTTCATACAAATAAGTGACACTCATTTAGAATTAGTATCGTAAAGCTACTGCACTTCGTAAGTTTTGGTCGACTGTCAATCTACCGAAAACTTTCTATGGTGCTGTGGAATAATAAAAACTTTTTCCGAGATGGTATGCTACTCTTGAATTGGCCCCCGCCCAAAGGGGCTTGAAGAAATATATGGGCTGCATGATGCTTTCACGCAGAGCTGAATCCGGCCCGCACACTAGTACTGGTAAACCGCTTAGAGGATCTAAGCCTGTCCAGGAACCGCGGTGCGAGGCGGACCGTCAATGCTAATAAACCCTATTGGTTTCATTTGGCGACAGGGCTTGAGATGTCATATCATCTCAATGTCGGGTAAAAGTCCCACAAAATTGAAAGCAACGTCTCCAAAATGACCTTTACAGTGTTGACGGGGATGTTAAATCACAAATCAATCAATCAGTCAATGCTACTCTTGAAGGAAACAATTTGCTCCCGAAAGGCAAGTATTTTTTTTTTACTTTACGCACATGCGTAATATGTCTGATGAGCCTTTCGCCTATGAATACACTGGAAGTCGCTGGAATAACACACGCACCCACCTTTCATGGGCGGTTTTTCCCAGGTTGGCGTGCGCATCCATGCAGTCTGATCAATATTCAGCCATCACAAGTGGTCGCAGTTCTACCCATGGTGAAATGATACACTTACCTTTGACAGTTATGTTATTCTGGGTTTTTGTTTTGTTTGTTAGTTTGATTGAGGTTTAACGTCCCCGTCAACACTGTAAAGGTCATTTTGGAGATGTCGCTTCAAATTTTGTGGGACTTTTTGTTTTTTACCCGACAATGAGATGAAATGACATCTCAAGCCCTGTTGCCCAATGAAACCAATAGGGTTTATATGCATGGACGGGCCGGCTCGCACCGCTTTGCATGGGCAGGCTTAGATCCTCTAAGCGGTTTACCAGTACTCGTGTGCGGGTCGGTTTCAGCTCTGCGTGGAAGCATCCTGCAGCCCATATATTTCTTCAAGCCCCGATGGACGGGGGCCGTCTCGGTCTTTGTAGTAGCACGGGTTTTATGTCGAGCGCTAACTAATGTACGATCTCGGTGTTTTGTTACATGCTGAACATGAGGCCGGCTGCGAATTTATTTTCAGTAAACGGGTATAAAATTCCTTGGTCGAGTCTACTGATTAAAATAGGGGTGTGTTGTTGATTTTAATATGCCCGTTTTTTTTGTGTTTTTTTTTGAAGAAAAAAAAACATGGACATATTATTTTCGTCATTGTTGTTCGTCCGTCCGTCATAAGTGGCCGCAGTTCTATCCATGGTGAAATGAGCGAAAACACTTACCTTTGACAGTACATGTTATTCTAGGTCTTTGTTCATGCCGAGCGCTAGCTAATGTACGATCTCAATGGTTTGTTTTAAAACATGCTGAACATGAGACCGACAGTCAAAACCAGTCAGCTTCGGCTACGACATTTTATTTTTCAGCTAAATGGTATACGATTCATTGGGTGGTGTCACTGGTTATTGTTTTTTGGGGGTATATTATTTTCGTCACTGGTGTTCGTCCGTCCGTCCGTCCTTCCAACTGTCACAAACATTGTGAATGCAACTACTTTTTTATTCATTACGCAAACATGCCTATATAGTTTTGACCCCTTCAACCCCACTTTTATATAGCGAAGCTGGGGTTTACAGGGGTTAATCTTTATGTTCCCTATATAGATTGTGGGTAACCGTTACAACCGCCTCGTCGAGATTGTGCTAACGAGTACCCACAATCTATGTTTTGAGTAGAAATACGAAAAATTATCAGGATTTTTATCTGAAAAAAATCCATTTTTGGAGGTAAAATTTTGCCGATGTATTTCAATAGGCGTGTTTTCGTAATGTCTTAGCCTATGGTGACCAAACTGGACTGTAAAACTCGCACGAACTGCAAAGACTCGGGACTTGTAGACCGGCAAAAAACCTGCGCGCTCATATTTCAAACGCCTCGGTGAGTCGATAAAGTAAGCCGTGTAGTGAGAAAGATTCTGACTGATCAGTGTTTGTAAATCCGAGCCAGTACCTAGCGCCGGCCAAAGCCTGCACGCTCCTTTTGAAACGCCTCGGTGAGGTGATAGAGATAGCTGTGTAGCCAGAAAAGTTGTGACTAATCAGTCTATGAAAACCTCATCAGGTACTCGGATAAGGAACTGAACTGTTTACGCAAATAACAACAAGAAAAATGCCTAATGGCATTATGGACGGGTTTTTTTTTTTTCAGTATGGTTAGGATGGTGGTGGCATGGGTGGGGTAGGGTGGGGTGTGCTTGTGTGGGGTAGGGTGGGGTGGAATGGGTTAGGAGTCGGTTGGGATGGGGTGGAATTTGTGGTGGGGTGGGGTGTGGGGTGTGATGGGGTGTGGTGGGGTTGTGGGGTGGGGTGGGCTTGGGTGGGTGGGATGGGGTGAGGTCGGGTAAGGTGGGGAGTGGTGGGATGGGGTTGGGGGTGGATTGGGGTTGTTTTGGGATGGGGGTGGGGTGGGGTTGTGGGGTAGGGTAGGGTATGCTAGGGTAGGGTGGGGTGGGTAGGGTATGTATGTAAAACTAAGTATGCATGTATGTACAGAACAAATGCAATATCCTAACCCAGTAACAACTTTTTGTGTGTGTGTGTGGGGGGGGGGGGGGATTTGTTTATGTGTTTTACGAAGAAAAAAAAATAAAGTTTTTTCTATTTTTAGCTCTAGTGGCCACTGATTTTAGCAATTTTGAAAAAGGGTAACCTAATGAACATTTCTGTAAAATAATTTTGAAATCGGGCCATTATCCCAGGAGGAGATGTCGTTTAAAGAAATTGTTGACGGACGACGGACATCAACTCACCTTGAGCACTTCGTGCTCAGATGAGCTAAAAAAAGAACAAAAAAAAAAAAAAGAAAATTCCATGCCTGTGCATGCATGTATGTATTATTACTAGCAACTATCAGGGGAGGAAGATAATAATTGTTCATATGTGTTTATGGAGAAAATAAGAAAAATAAAGAAAAAAAAAGAATGAAAAAAGAAAGAAAAAAAAAAAGAACAGAAAAAAAAAAGAACAGAAAAAAAAAAAAATGTCTCCACCGGGGTTTGAACTCACGCCCCTCAGATTCATAGTCAACAATAGGATCCGTAGTCCAGCACTCTATCCACTACACTGGCATTTGAAAAAAGGTTAACCAAAAGGTAAACCTGAAAAACGCAAGTTTGAAAAATGACAATTTCCGCCAAAATTTTAGTCTTTTGAACCATTTATGGATAATACATGAAAGGGGTACCTCCACTTATGCATCAGTCCTGATATTAAAACAATCTGCTGCAGAATAGATGAAAAATATCACTTTGAAAAAAGGTTAACCAAAAGGTAAACCTGGGACGACGCCCGCCCGCCCTCCCGCCCGCCCGCCCGCCCGCCCGGACATCGCTATTTTAAAGGACGGATTTTTTTTAAAAACCCGTCCAAAAATTATGTATATTTTGTTTGTTTGATTTGAGGGTTAACGTCCCCGTCAACACTGTATAGGTCATTTTGGAGACGTTGCTTCCAATTTTGTGGGACTCTTACCCGACATTGAGATGAAATGATATCTCAAGCCCTGGCGCCCAATGAAACCATTAGGGTTTATAATCATGGACGGTCCTACTCGCACTGCTTTGCCTGGGCAGGCTTAGATCCTCTAAGCGGTTTACCAGTACCCGTGTGCGGTCGGATACAGCTCTGGGTGGAAGCATCATGCAGCCCATTTATTTTTTTCAGCCCTGATTGGCGGGGGCCAAGAGGTTGTGGTGTATAAAGATATCTAGAGCTTTGGGAAAAATTCGCTATGTGCTCAAGAGCGCTTTCGATTTGGCCATTATAAACAAGCAAGTACTCGTGTGCGGTCGGTTTCAGCTCTGCGTAGCCCATCTATTTCTTCAAGCCCCGATAGGCGAGGCGTTATTATGTATGCTAAAGTCATGACTGATCATTCTTGTGAACGTCACTTTAACCCATCAGACGCAGTGCTTGCACGATCTGCAAAAACTCAAGATTAACCTGCAAATCCTGGCTAACCAGCGAAGATCAGCCTTTCCGTATGCGCAGTTTGATTAGCATTTCCGTTTTGTAGGCATCTGATCATGATCTACACGGTTTAAAAAAAAAAAAAAAAAACACGCACACACACAAACAAGAGTTATTACAAGTTATGCTATATATATAAATGTCATGATTTTTATTATAAATAATGGAATCGTCTCGTTAAACACGAAGCTAAGTTCGAGCGAGCGCCAGCCAAATACAATAAGATTCACATGACCGGTAAAGACGTAGATTGGAGCCTGACTAGAGTTGATCAGCCTGCACAACCGCGAGGTCTGATTAGAGACAATCATCGGGCATTCAGATTGGGATAACGCTGGTCATGTCATAGATACGTTTACATGTATCGCAGCGACGAATAAACACTACAAAAAATGGAATCGCCTCGCTAACTGTAGTTTGAGCCATTAAGTCCTGAACGAGCAGTAAAGACCTCACAGCCTGTGCACCCGCTCAGCCTCATCTGGACCAGCCTGCGCATTCGCGCAGTCTCATCTGCAGCATCTGGGGAATGAAAAGAGGGAAGTGAAAACATGCTAAGTTCTGCACCAAAAGGTCAAGCGGATTTTCTCCGGGTAAGTCGAGTTTCGCCCACCTTTGATTAACGATCGACATCTTGAAACAGCCATATTACCACACGGTCTCGGGTCGTTTCGCCCGTGAGTCGTTTCGCCCATGAGTCGTTTCGCCCGTGGGTCGTTTCGCCAGTTGGTCGTTTCGCCCTGATTAGATGGGTTGTTTCGCCCTTATTTTTTTCAAGCCCTGTTGATTGAGGTTATGTTTGTTTTGGTATGTAAAGGGATTGATGAGGGTATTGGGAGTTCCGGAAAACATGGTTTTGCCCTCGTGTGGTGCAGCTGGACGGCCTACTGACGGCTTCTACGTCAGGTTTGAGCAACTTAGCTGACCCTAAACCCCACCTTATATGGAGAAACTGGGGTTTACTGGGGTATACATTATTTTTATTATTTCTGCTACAAGACAAAGGTTGTGGGTACCCGTTAGAACCGCCTCAAGATATGTTTGCAGTATAGATAAGAAAAAATACCACAGATTTTCTTAATAAAAACAGTCATTTTAGAGATGTGAAAACATGCAATATGTCGCACGGCTGTGTAATCGTACTGGTCTGTTTCAGGGCCCAAGCTAGCCCCCAAAATTAGGGAGAAGTGACTTCTCCCTCTTGGGAAAATAGGGAGAAGTTTGCTGGATCTAGGGAGAAGTGAGTGCGGCTGGATGCCAGATGACGTTCGTGTAATTAGCTCTTCTGTAAACTTAAATATATTTAGATAAAAGTGACCCAAATATTATGAAGTAAAAAAGAGAGAAGCAGTCACTTTTGTGTTATCCAAACCTTGATATAATGAATATTGTTATAAAGAGGTTTATTGGTAGTCAGTTATAAATAAGAAATTCAAAGTAAATGCATAATAATTATAGATTTCACTAAGATGAAATTTCTGTACAAATGTTTTTAAAAGACATTACTTAATCTATAAGAAGGAAAAAAAACAGTTGTGTAAGAATATGAAAAGTCTTTAACATAGTCTCTGCCTACCGTAAAATAGGCTCGAGCAAAAAAAAAAAAAAAACAGTTGTGTAAAAATATGAAAGTCCTTAACATAGTCTCGGCTCGAGCTACCTGGATAGAAAACGCTGTAAATGACATAATCTTACCTAATCTTAATTGTCACTTACTGCAGTGTCAATTTTGTGCAATCAACTGAGATTAATGACTCTACACAGACACCAAGTAGCCAATACATCAAAGGATTAAACGTGGCAGTTATCATGTGCAAATTGTTATTCTGTGTGACCAACTGTGACCTATGACAAATCAGCTAGTTAAATCAAAGGATTATGACTTATACCTTTACTGTTGACACGAGGAAGACAGTTGAAAAAAAAATAAACATGAAATTTCACGGCGAAGTTTTGTCGCCCCAGCGGCGGAAATCGGCGAAGTGAGCACCGACAGGGCGAAGAAGTCGCTTATGTCGCCTTGTAGCTTATGCCCTGTGTTTAATAGTTTGCATTACGAAAACATGCTTATTCAAATACTGGAAAATTGTACCACCAAATAAAAAAAATCAAAATTGTTCTGATCAAAGATTCTTATATTTTTCACATTTCTGCTCGGGTGCTCGTTAGAAACGTATCGGCGAAGCCGTTCTAACGATTACCAACGGTGTGTGTATTTTGGGGCGGAAATATGAAAAACAATGTGCTGCATGTTCCTTGTGTGTTTTGTGGGTAGTACCCATAGTCTGCTATTTCTGCTCCAGGCATGGAATGTGGGTGGTCGTTAGAACCGCCTCGGCAAAGCGATTCTAGCGAGTACCCATATATCACATACTTAACACATTTTGACACTGTTGTTTGGATTTGTGAAGATCACATACACAGTTTATAATGTGTTTTTTTTTTCACTTTTTATCTCTCTATCCGAACTCTGAAACGAGCCCGTCCATACATCACCCATCCGTAGGTGTCATTTGACGTGTCACCATTAAAACGGTTCAGATCCGTTCGTCCGTCCGTCCATCTACACATGCATCACTTCATTCATTCATTCATTCATTCATTCATTTCCGATTGTCCATCTAACAATACTCTCCATTCATTCATTAACTTATCTATTTCCGTATATTCAAAATGTCATCCGTTCATCCGTACGTCCATCCATCTACCAACGCACAACTCCATTCACCCATTTATTCATTTATTTATTCATCCATCTGCCCATTTACTCATGCATTCCGTTTGTAGCTCCCTTAAAATAGAATTGCGGCGAAACGACCCACGGGCGAAACGACCCACCAGGTAAGGGCGAAACGACCCACCCCAAAAATCAGGGCGAAACGACTCAGGACGAAACGACCCGGCGAAACGACCCACGGGCGAAACGACCCGGAACCTTACCACACTACACCTACCAAAAAAGATGGGTCAATTTAGGAGTGTTTACGAGATGCAATCTTGCATTTTCTAAACTCTATCTGTCTGTCTGTCCATTGGTCTATCTTGTCTGTCTGTGCCTATCTGTTTGTCTGTCGGTCGGTCGACCAATGTCCAAGACGGATGTCCGAATTTTGATCGAAAGGCAAAAAAACATGGAAACTTCAAAACATCTAATGCGACATCAAATAGAAACATCAAACAACACGCGACCAAACATCGGAAGACAAAACATCTTGAATGTCACACACGCAGACACGCAGACACACACACATACACAAAGACAAAACATCGAAAAAAATCGTCTTTTTTTTTGTTTACAGAAAACGGACCGGGAAAACACATGAGCATATAAAAGATAAATTCTTCAACACTGCGCCATTCAACCGTGTTTGTTTTAAACCTTTTCCCTTTTTCATTTCCAATAACTTTCGTTATTTTTTTTTTTTTGTTCTTCTTCTTCTTTTTTTTTCATAATTAATTATCAGTTGTACACACAGGTAATAATTAAATACACTCCGCGTAACTTTTGCATGGATTTCACGGCAAAGATAGCCTGCGGCAAAGAGGTAAAGCTTCCGAAACACTCGGAATATGCTCCGCGAATCGCGAACGACGACGGTTCGCGGAGTGTTTGCGAGTAAAACACTCCGAATATTTTTCAGATTCGGAATGTTTTAGAGGGCCAAAAGAATCATGCGAAATGAAGAAATTCGGAATAAAGAGTCTTTCGGCTGTTCTGCGCGACCTGTACTGTAGGTAATTTTGGAGACGTTGCTTCCAATTTGTGGGAGTTTTACCCGACATTGAGATGAAGTGACATCTCAAGCCCTATTGCCCAAGAAAACAAATAGGGTTCATTGACTGATTCGACTCGCATCACTTTTTTGTTCGAATGTGCCCATCTACACTAATCACTATATAGGTTATTTTGGAGACGTTGCTTCCAATTTGTGGAACTTTTACCAGACATTGAGATGAAATGTCATCTCAAGCCCTGCCGCCCAGTGAAAACAAATAGGGTTTATGAGCATGGAGGTCCGACTTGCACACTTTATAGTTTAATTGGAGATTTAACGTCCCCCTCTACACTAAATAGGTAATTTAGGAGACGTTGCTTCCAATTGTGGGACTTTTACCAGACATCAAGATGAAGTGACTTCTTAACCCTTTTAGAAAGCAAGTGTTACAGAGATAGGTTGATTATTATTAAACAGAAAAACAAATCAAAACTTACAAAAGTATCCTAATCATCATATCATTGTAACATCAGAAGCGAATATGGATAAAACTGATACTTTTTTTCCTACCTATCTATCTTCTGATACTGCTTCGGTCACATTTGACCATTACCGCAGGTGTATATTAAAAAATAAAAAGATACTTTTTTCCTAATACTTTCTTTCCGATTACCTAAATGGAAATGTGATGTTTAAAATTTGATTTCTAAAAATTCAGTCTTAGATATTTCTAAATTAGGATTAAAAACACAATCATACACTGAATTAAGTGGATTGATGGCTCATTTAGTAACATATTTTTACCTCTTTGGTTAGAGCTAGGAACTAACTCCCCACATCACAGGTCCTGGTGTATGAATAGGGTTCGCCGGCGTGACGTCACTGCCCGTAGCAACCGATAGGCCGCCATTTTTTGAGGTGAAAACAATAACAGAGCGACCGGCAATTTCCCTTTAGATCGCTATCAATTACATTGAATAAAATCGTTTTTTTAACCTGAAAATGCATGTTACTGTAAGTAAAAATGATTAAAAGTAAAGAATAACGAGGCGGGAAATTTCCATTTAGTGAAATAACAGCTGCCTGATAACCGATGTCTACGGACTAGTGTCAAGTGTTGTGTATTCGGAGGTGTCATGGACTCGGGAAATATACTCTATCCAAGTGTCAAGGTAGGTTTGACATTCTGTTTATTGTCAAAATAACACAGATCAGATTGCTAAGAGGAGCTGTCTGATCTGAGTCGTCACTGTTTGTCTGTAAAAAATCGTTGACTGCCGGTAGCTTTAAGTCATTTCTGCAAACAGTGTGGACCCAGATCAGACTGCTCATCTGATCTGGGTCCATACTGTTTGCATGTCATATGTCATTTCTGCAAATAGTGTGAACCCAGATCCGAGGTTATGCCAAGGCTAGGGGGACAGGCTAGTTTGTTAGTTCATTTACAAGGCACACATTCTAAAGACCTTGTTGTTGTTTTGACCTTTAGATCAGAGGCATTCATTTTAGGACCCCTGTTCATCTTCTTTAGCACACCCAGTAAGGAGGTTTTTTTCTACACTTTAAAGTTAATTACAATCAATTTCTAAATTTAGTCACCCATCCAACACCTGTGGTGATGTTCCAAGGGATCGCCTCGGTAAGTGCAGAAATGTTGTTGAAAGGGAGAAATACGAGCACTATTTCGTGCCGAATTCGTGTTGCTAGAGAGAAATCAACAGACAATTTTACCAATAGAAAGGACAATTTCAGTTCATTATCAACAAAGCATGGCCCAAAGAATAATGTATTGTGAATCAATTACCTGTTATAAAATGTTCACTGCACATGTAAACATATTTTGATGTAGGAATCTAGTCTGAACCATCAGCGTTCTGGCGACTGCAGGCCCTTATCCACCGAGACCGTCTCTCTGGATGTTTTTCTCCATTTGGGAACTGATAGAACGATAGCTTTTTATCCAGTTGTAAATGATGATTTGTACAACCACCTGCACTACAGATTTTTGGCATGTTTTATCAAAATTATAAGAAATATGCTAGTGACTTGGGTTTTATTTACACTATTTGCTTATTCAAAATGGCGTTTGTATTCACCCGCGTGCTCGTTGCTATCACGTGACAAACGAAAGTACCCGGATGACCGGCGAACCCTATGTCATTTGACGTGTCACCAGTAACAATTGAATTTTTGCTGATTCTGATATTGAAGAGACACTTCTAATATAGTGATGGTTCATTAGATTCACATTTTGACTTTCAACAGGGGAAGTGAGACAGTCTCCCAGTGAGGGTGCATACATTTACCGGAAAGCACCAAAATACCGGAAAGCAAACCAAAATACCGGAAAGCACATATAAATACCAAAAAGCACTTTGTACTTGGTTTTTTTCTGCGGAGGAACATGTTAAAAATGAAATTTACGCCTATGTATTAGATTTATATTGATAATTTTACCTAAAAAGCTTAAATATTTATCCCCAACCCCCTCGGGTATTGTCAGAATGACATGCAAGTTTCAAGAATATCACGCTACTAACTATATCTATCTTCATATACTGCAGCAACTGTTTGAGAGTGTTGTGTGCAGTTTAAAGAACTTGAACCAGACCGTTCGGAATACATTGGTTAAATAATGTCGTCTTGACGTTAGTTCAACATAGGGTGTCTATTCGGAGATTACCACCAAGTGACCATGCAAGGTTTACCAGGGTTTCCATTGCCAGAGCGGGGGTAGTGTCTCTAACTAAATACGGTGTATAACACGTCTGTTCAACAATTCACATGAAGATTTAGCTGTTTAGCGGGTAGTGGGGGCTATATAGCCCTTTCAAGATTTTCACATATATCGAGCCGATTGTTTGGGTTGGCAAAATGGGAGAACCAGGAGAAAATCAGGCAGAACTTGTGTTTCACACGTTTTTGAGCGGGATGCTAACCACCAATTAAACGAGTGGAACTCAGAGAAAAACGAAACAGAACTTGTCTCCTAGAGACTCTCTTGCCACAAGTGAACTGTGCGGGGGCGCGAACCACATCGATGAGCGACCTATTGAGAAAGTCAGCGCTCCTAACCACTAGGCCACCGAGACCCGTTGAAAACAATGTACAAGTACAATGCAATGACAATGGCATGTTAAAGTGATGTTACATGCATTATAGAAGCAGTATTCATCTTTATTATATTGGAAGTACAGAGAAAAATCCAGTGTTTTATTTTGTTGCAAAGATAGTTCTTTGAATAAAGTATAAAAATCAGGAAGAATGGACAACATACTTACAAAATATATACAAACATACAAGTAATTGTTTTCAGGTAGTATTATGCCGAGGATTGTACATTATCCCGCCCATCGGGGCTCTTGAATAAATAGACTGGGCTTTATGGTGCTTCCATTTTCTAATGTTTTCCAGTATATATAAGTGCTTTTTGGTATTTATGTGTGCTTTCCGGTATTTTGGTTTGCTTTCCGGTATTTTGGTGCTTTCCGGTAAATGTATGCACCGTCCCAGTGATGATGGAGAATCAGATTTTAAAAGGAGATTTTCCAGCAGATTGGATATGTAAATGATTTACAGAAAGTTTTGTAAAGCTAGAACTTGTCTGTTGAGCTGTTCTGTTTTCAGCTAGCTGGTGATTCTATCTATCTTCTTATACTGAGTCGGTCATATTTGGCCATTACCTCAGTTGGGTGCGTAGCTAAATTTAGAATTTAGCTGAAAAAAAAAAAAAAAAAAAGAGAAGTCACTGGATGAGTCCTTAAAACTATTTACAATCTGAATAACAGAGGTATACTAAAACGCATACCTCTGAGTCTCAATCTTACACTGTACTGGTATGGGCTTTGAACTCCTCTGCAGTCTTAGCATTCACCACAGAAGAGGGAAGACTATTCCACTGGGGAATAGTCCTAGGGAAGAAGGAATTTTTCAGGGCATCACTGTAGGACTGGTACCTATGATACTGTGAGTTGTTTACTTTTGATGCCCTTGTTCGAGTTGAAACTGTCACAGGGGTCAAGTATTTATCTTTATTAACGGCCACTGTACCTGAATGTATCTTATAGAAGAAGGTTAAAGAGGACTGCTCACGACGGGCCTCTAGGGATGGCCATTCTAGCTCGTTAAGCATGTCACCGACTGCTTCTATTGCGCCATCGTCGGCAGGTCCATCGAGCAGCTGTCCTCTGCACCTTCTCCACCTGCTGAATCTGAGTTTTAACATAGGGATGCCAAATGGGTGATGCATATTCTAGCTGAGGGCGAACCAATGTTTTATATGCAACATCCTTTGTCTGCCTAGGTGCAAAAGCCAAGTTTCGTCTAAGAAATCCTAAAGTCCTAGTTGCTTTTGATGTAATTTCTGAAACGTGTTGACCCCAATCAAGATCATCAGTGATGGTGATACCAAGATATTTGGCGGATTGAACCTGCTCCAAGATTTGCTGGTGTAGTTTATAGTCAAACTTAATTTGTTTGTCAGGAGGGTGTCGCGACACCCTCATTGAATGACATTTGGCCACATTGAACTTCATCTGCCAATCGGCCTCCCACTGTGCTAGTTGATTCAGGTCATCTTGTAGAATAAGACAGTCAGAAGAAGAATATATATTCCTATAAAGGACACAATCATCAGCAAACAAACGGACAGATGACCTGATGTTGTCAGGGAGATCATTAATGAATACCAAGAAAAGGACCGGTCCAAGGACCGAACCTTGGGGGACACCAGATAAAACAGGGACTGGATCAGACGCTTGGCCATCAAGTACAACTTGTTGTGAGCGCCCAGAGAGCCATGAGCTAATCCACCTGTGTGTGGATCCTCTTATCCCATAGTAATCCAATTTATACAATAGCCTCCTGTGAGGTACCTTGTCAAAGGCCTTAGCGAAGTCCATGATAATCAAGTCAGTCTGTTTGTGGCCACGGTTTGTGGCCCCATCCAGATTGCTCACAATGTCCAACGATATACATTCACCAGGTTCCAAGGTGACAAAATAGAAAACCTTTTTCTTGAAAGATAAAGGCGCTTTTTTGGTCTTTGTTGCGTGTTCTTCTTGAAGATTTTTATTTGGACCGTAAGGAGCGTGATAGCTCAGTGGTTAGTGCACTTGCCTCTGATGCTAGAGGTCCCGGGTTCGATCCCCGGCAGCGGCGATAAAATTTCGGTGTCCAAACACGCTCCATTGGCATCATTTGCAGGGATGAATGTCATTAAGTGCACCGTCCTTCGGATCGGGACGTTAACTGGAGGCCCCCTGTGCAGGGAGAACCATCCCCTGTGCAGGTTAAAGATCCCTACCGTAATTACATGATTACTGTGTAGGCTTTCATCCTGCAAAACTGGAGTGTATATAATATACACCTGCGGTAATGGTCAAATGTGACCGACGCAGTATCAGAAGATAGATAGATAGCCTCTGTGAACGGCCTTGATTCATGTCAGCAGCATGTGCACATCTGGCACTGAAATAAACGTCTTATTTACCATTAATTCCGTTTTGTTGTGCTGAATCACCGCTTCCTGTACAGTCGGACGACATTACTGATTGCTTTTGTTGTAAATTCGATTCTCAGCATAAACGTATTGTCGATATATTTGACAAACAAAATAACTCAATTTTAGCTTCGGCTCGATATGTGAAAAATACGAGATTCGCTGCGGGCCTGTTGAAAAAAATTCGGTCAGGATAACGCACGACACGAACAAATACGAGTATTATCTATATGATCCAAACCCCTCTTCCGATTATTATTATTTTATTTATTATTATTATTATTATTATTATTATTATTATTATTGATGAGGAGTGGTAGCGCAGTGGTGAGTGCACTTGCCTTCTTCTTGACTTGACAGATTCTGTAAGGTAACCGGGCACTAAAAGCACATAGGGGCTACCCCTTGCCTTCTTCTTCTTCATCATCTTCTTCTTCTTCTTTCTCCTATTACTGCTACTCGCTCACATGTGAGCATTACGAGCAGGATTTCCTGGTGGTAACCAGTACTTTTTTAACCAATGTGGATGAAGTGCCTCGCTCAAGGGTACAATACTTTGGTCAGCGTGAGGTTCGAACCCGCAACCTCTTGATCACAAATCCGATGCGCTTCCACTGCACCAAAGCGCTCTTGTTATAGAGTCGGGATCTTCGTAGAACGTAATTAACTCTGCGGGGCAAGGCAGTGTGATGGCATCAGCAGGCCCAGGATCTATTTACAAGTTGGTAAAAGTAAACTCAGGTTAAAACTACATGTATGTACAGTGATGTCTTCTCTGTCAGTGTTGGAGCTGGTTGCTCCTGGAGGAGTAACCTGAAGTCTTCCAGGGTGACTGCAGACACTACTGTGGACGGGAGTCTGTTCCAGTCCCTGGCTGTCCTCGGGAAAAAAAGGAATTAGAGTAGGTATAAAACTTAATATGTATTTTATTTCAGGTATGTTTTTTAGATATGAGGGGTTTATTCAAAACCAAGGTATGGCAAAGGTCATTTAGATATGGGTCACCCAGATCCGGTATAGTCTCTCTACTGCATAGTGAAAGGCTAAATCTCCTTTCTCATATTCAGAGACTTCTGCAACAAGGTCTATCGGAACCCGAATTTTATGGTGACTTAGTATATAAATTCAGAAAAATATATAACTGCAATGACTTCAGCACCCAATTTCGTAAAATCATTCTTCGATATAAAAAGATTGGGTACAACATTGATGTTATACGACAGACTGCATGCATGGTAGTTAACCCAATCACGGTTGGCAACTTTGCTTCCCTCTTTAATTATATTTTAGTAATCCAAACTTTTTCGTTCCTTGTATGCCCTACTTTTAGTGTTGCATCAAACTTCTTTTACCAATGTCTTTATGTGAATATCTGTAAATGTATATATGTACCTATAAGTTTTGTCATACTTCTTAATGTAAATCTGAGGCCTGACCCACCGGCGTGCAATTAAAGAGGGAAGCAAAGTTGCCAACCGTGATTGGGTTAACTACCATGCATGCAGTCTGTCGTATAACATCCATGTTGTACCCAATCTTTTTATATCGAAGAATGATTTTACGAAATTGGGTGCTGAAGTCATTGCGGTTATATATTTTCCGCCTGCCGTGTCTTCTCCGTAGATCGAGTGGGTCCCAGTAGAGGTCATCTAGCATCTCAAGTGGTGACACATCCTGGGGTTCTTGATGGAAAGTCGTTGAAGACATAGTCCGCCGCTCTTCGTTGGGCTTGCTCCAGAGACTTGATTCTGGCTTGCTGCTGGGGATCCTAGACCATTGACGAGTACTCAAATATAGGACGTACCATCGTCTTGTAGGTCAGGCCCTTGACAGGTCGTGTGTAGTCCCTCAGGTTTCTGCGCTGGAATCCAATTGTTTTATTGGCATTGCCTATGGTATTCTGGATGTGCTGATCCCATGACAAATCTTCTGTTAGTGTCACTCCAAGGTATTTGCTTGCATCTACCACTTCCAGGGTGTGTCTATGAAGTTGATAGGTTGTCTGACGAGCTTTCTTTTTCTTCAGAAAAAACACTTTGTTGCCAAGCTTCCCAGAGTTCCAATGCTGATAGGTCCCTTTGGAGTAGCTCTCTGCCAGTGTCATTATCGATTACCCTGAAGAGCATGCTATCATCAGCGAACAGCTTGGTGTCAGAGGCCAAGATTGGCTCTGGTAGGTCGTTGATGAAAGACAGGAACAGAAGTGGGCTAAGCACAGTCAACTTCGATTGTATCAGACATAACCCCATCCAGGATGACTTGTTGGCTTTTGTGGCTTAGGAATGACTCAATCCATTTCCGGGTGTTTCCTCTCACTCCATAGTACTCCAACTTGTTAAGAAGTCTTGTCACTTTATCAAAAGCCTTGGCGAAGTCAAGTAAGATGATGTCCACTTGCTTGCCATTCGCTGTCGATGAGGCTGTCATTCTCTTGTACCGTTGACAGGAGCCTATCATGCTAGAGCCCCCGGTTCGTTTCCCGGAAGCGGAAATAAAATCGCACTTCACTGGCATCATTTGCAGGGATGAATGTCACAAAGTGCACTGTCCTTCGGATCGGGACGTAAACAGGAGCCCCCCCCCCCACACACACACACACACAAACACACCTACCCCCGTGCAGGGAGAACCATCCACTGTGTAGGTAAAAATCCCTACCGTCATTACATAATTACTGTGTAGGCTTTCATCCTGCAAACCCGGAGTGTATGTAATGTACACCTGCACGTCATCCTCGTGAGAGGGTGTTGCAGTATATAAAGAAAAGAAAAGAAAGAACGAACGAAATGCATGTTTTATATACGCCTTTGCTATGTGCCCCGACTGGGATTTGAACCCAGGTCCCCTGGATAGCGAAGTGAGCGACGTAACAATTAGGCTAATATTATTCGGACCAACAGTTTTACATTCTTAATATTTGCACATTTATTATGGCCGGTTTATTATTATTATTATTATTATTATTATTATTATTATTATTATTATTATTCATGCAGCATGTATTTTGACAAAAAAAAAAAAAAAAAACAGTTGAGAAACTCAGCTCACAACGGCTATAAGTTATAAGGTTAAAATCTTGGATCGAGGAGGACAGACTGACACTTTCTTTCTTTCTTTCTTTCTTTCTTTCTTTCTTTCTTTCTTTCTTTCTTTCTTTCTTTTTTCCGGTTTCGCCTTAACCCCATACACTCCAGTCTCATTTGAACTTCTTTTATTTTTATTTTTCTTTGGTACTGGTGGGAAACCGCTGCATGAAAACTTTCAACTAAAAATTCTGATATTTTTAATATTTCTGCTTCAGATATAAATTGTGGATACTTTTTAGAAGGGACTTAGAGAGACGGTTCTAACGAATACCCGCAATCTATGTATTTTGAACAGGAATAAGAAAAAAACTAGAAATGGTGATTGTAAAACACAATGTCCCCAACCATATGCTTGCCCCTAAATGCCCAATTTTCCAAGGGCCATAACCAAATGTGTGTGGGCGCGAGCGCGCGCGTGTGTGTGTGTGCACGTGTGTATAGGTGTGAGTACATGCATGTGTACATGCATGCATGACTGTGTGTGTGTGAACATGCATGTATGCTTGTGTGAGTACATGCATGTATGTGTGCATGCATGCCTGCATAAATGCATGTGTGCATGCATGCATATGTGTGTGCATTTATGCATAAGTGTGTGCATGCATGTGCATGTATGTATGTGAGTTGCATGCACACGTGCATGTGTGCATGAGTTATGTGTGCTTGCATGCGCACATGTACGAGTGTGTGCATTATGCATAAATGTGGGCATGCATGCATGAGTAGTGCGTGTACATGCATTTGCATATATGTATGTGATACTCATGCATATATGCATGTGTGCATGAGTGTATATGTGCATGCACGTGTGTTTGCATGGATGCATGTGTGAGTGATTGCATTTATGTACAAGTGTGTGTGTGCATGTATGCATGAGTGCATGCATATGTATGTATGTATGTACATGCATTATGTGTACATGCATACATGTGTGCATATATGTATGTGTGTATGCAAGTATGTGTGTGCCTGCATGTGTGCATGCATGTATGAATGTGTGTGTGCATGCTTGCATGTGTGAGTGCATGCATGCATGTGTGCATGCATGCCTGCATGAGTGTATGTGTGCATGCATGGGTGTTTGTCTGCATGCATGCATGCATACATGCATGTGTGTGTGTGTGTGCATTGATGCATTTGTGTGTGTGCAAACATGCATGTGAGTATGGATGCGTGCCTGCATGAGTGTATGTGTGCAGGTATGCATGTGTGTGTGCATGCATGAGTGTATGTGTGCATGCATGTATGCTTGCACCGGCTCCGATAGCTCAGTTGGTAGAGTGTCCACTCCGGGGAACGGGAGGTCACGGGTTCGATCCCGGGCCGCGACATACCAAAGTAGAAAGTAGAAGTATAAGTCGTTAAAAATGGTACTAGCTGCTACTCGCTTGGCACTCAGATTTACGGGGTAGAGCTAGGACTGGTCGACCCAGTGTCAGGATAATGTGACTGGGTGTGGTATCATGTAATGTGTCTGGGACATGATACTTTAGTGAGGCAGCACTATAAAAGTGAGCATTGAGCTCCCTGTCGCAACCAGACACCGTCGTGATATGACTGAAAAATGCATGTACATGTGTAAGTCTGCATGCATGCATGAGTGTGTATGTGTGCATGCATGTGTTTTTGCGTAAGTGCTTTTATGTATGTATGTATGTATGTATGTATGTATGTATGTATGTATGTATGTATGTATGTATGTATGTTTGATTTGAGGTTTAACGTCCCCGTCAACACTGTATAAGTCATTTTGGAGACGTTGCTTCCAATTTTGTGGGAGTTTTACCCGACACTGAGATGAAATGACATCTCAAGCCCTGTCGCCCAATCAAACCGATAGGGTTTATAAGCATGGACTGCCCGACTCGCACCGCTTTGATTCTCTAAGCGGTTTACCAGTACTCATGTGCGGTCGATTTCAGCTCTGCGTGGAAGCATCATGCAGCCCATCTATTTCTTCAAGCCCCGATGGGCGGGGGCCATGGATCATAGTTGATGATAGGATAGACTGCTACACAGACTTCTATTTTAAAATAGACGACCTCTTTTCATTAACAGATGGTCTGTGAAGCAGTCTAATGAACCTTGGCTAATTTAGCAGACGACACATTGTTGATATTTTTTCTTACTGTTCCCAGAAAACAGGATTTGACATTTCATGCAAATTGGGGACATACCAAGTCCCGTTTCTCGGAAAAATAAGAAAAAAAAAAATCAAAATTTCGTCTGCTGGTAAATACCCAGCATGCAGAGCGTTAAAATCATAGGATGACAAAAAGTACCACAGGAACGCCACGGCCAAAGATCACCGCAAAACGGAACAGAAATACTATTTGACGTCTGGCCCAGAGAAAAAACAACAAAAACAACAACAACAAAAAAAAACTGTATACGCCATTGTTTTCAATTCTGTGTTGAGGTCATGGCTTCCAAGGGACTAGGGCGTACTCTGTTTTTATAGAACATTTATTAACATGAGAACACACACAAAACATAAACCAAATCAATTCGTGCACAAATAGCACAAAGTCGAGTCCACTGAGGTCCAACTTTTGTTTTTCTTTTGCTCCAACATTCCAATTATTTCACGCTACAGTCTTCTTCGTTGTTTCTTCTTCGTGTTCGTTTGATTTTTATGGTCTCGGAGATGCTGCATTCCTTTCATTACGATGACTCACCCGATAACTATGCGACATAGTGCATTTTTCACATCTCAAAAATGGCTTCTTTTCTGATGAAAATCCGTGATATTTTTTCTTATAAATGCTCAAAACATAGGTTGTGGGTGCTCGTTAGAACCGCCTCGTTGAGGCGGTTCTAACGAGTACCCACAACCTATGTCATGGAGCAGAAATAAGAAAAATAATGTATACCCCCGTAAACCCCAGTTTTCTCTATATAAAGTGGGGTTTAGGGGGTCTTTATTTCACGAACTTGTTCGCGTGATGTACGCTGGCTGTTTTATGTTTTTGCCCCCGCCATTCTAAAATGGGAGGAGTGAGGCAAATTGTATCGCCGCTGTCCGTAAGTACGTCCGTACGTCCCGTACAATGGTTTCCGTGGGATATCTTTAGAAAAAAAATGGTGCATTGGATTCAAATTTCATACACAGATATACAATAACATACAGGTCAAAAAAAGAAGTGGAGGCAATGATCAGGAATCGATACAATCAACCCACAGCTTCCATCAGAGACACCAAAGGGAAAGAAGCACAAACATGAGACAACAGACCTTATGGAAACACCAATAGCGGAAAGCCAAAAGGACAGTTACTTTCCCACAAAATGGGGGTGGGAGTGGGGGGCGGGCTTAAATCGAGGACTCGACAGCAAGTAAACATTGAAATGCTGGAGCAAAAGAAGACCAACAGTTAGACTCCGATAGGCCCGACCAGAGACAGAGCATCGGGCACCAACCAATATTACATAGAATTAGATCTCTCTAATTCTCAGTAAGCCTTTACCCCCGAGTTGCATCAAACCTTGTTGCTCACTTGGACTCCCACAATCTGCTATATGATCATCAGCATGACTTCAGAGCGAAGAGATCATGCGAGACACAGCTGGTAATGCTAGTGGTGGACATGTCTCGAAGTGCCACAGAGGGACAGCAGACTGGTCACCTCATCTTACTTGATTCGGTAGAAGACTTGCTTGCGTCTCTTCTTCTGCTCTTCTTCAAACACTTCCACTCGAAGAAATACATGTAGATGGGCTGCATGATGCTTCCACGCAGAGCTGAAACCGGCCACACACGAGCACTGGCAAACGGCTTAGAGGATCAAAAATATAAGTGAAGGCAATGATTAGGAATCGATACAATTAACCCACAGCTTCCACCAGAGACACCAAAGGGAAAGTAACACAAACATGAAACAACAGACCCTAATGGAAACATCAATAGCGGAAAGCCAAAAGGACAGTTACTTTCCCGAAAATGGTCAATTGGCTATCCAAAACAAAATAATATAAGCTACACAAACACCCAAAGGCAAATCATAACAAAAATAAACCGCGACAGAAGAACCGCCTTGGAATGGTCATTGAAACGAATTCCACTGGGTGGAGGAGGGGGGGGGGAAGGGCTACAATCGATTTTACGTGGCCACAATCTTCGCCCTTACTTTACTTCCGTTGCGATTTAGACAAATAATTTGTTCAGTCCGCATGAAGGCGCCCTAGCTCATCAATGCAACATCTCCGTGAACACAAAAAATCAAACAACCACAGAAGAAACAACGGTGAGGACTCGACATAGCAACAAACCACTGAAATGCTGGAGCAAAAGAAGACCATCAGTTAGACTCCGATGGGCCCGACCAGAGACAGAGCATCAGGCACCAACCAACATTACATAAAATTAGAAACTCTAATTCTCAGTAAAATAGAACTGAAGGCAATGATCAGGAATCGATACAATTAACCCACAGCTCCCACCAGGAGACAAAAGGGAAAGAAACTCAACCATGAAACAACAGACCCTAATGATAACATCAATGACGGTTCTATCTATCTATCTATCTATCTATCTATCTATCTATCTATCTATCTATCTATCTATCTATCATCTGTCTGTCTGTCTATCTATCTATCTATCTATCTATCTATCTATCTATCTATCTATCTATCTATCTATCTATCTATCTATCTATCTATCTATCTATCTGCCTGCCTGCCTGCCTGCCTGCCTATCTATCTATCTATCTATCTATCGATCTATCGATCTATCTATCTATCTATCTATCTATCTATCTATCTATTATCTATCTATCTATCTATCTATCTATCTATCTATCTATCTGCCTGCCTGCCTGCCTGCCTGCCTATCTATCTATCTATCTATCTATCTATCTATCTATCTATCTATCTATCTATCTATCTATCTATCTATCTATCTATCTATCTATCTATCTATCTATCTGCCTGCCTATCTATCTATCTATCTATCTATCTATCTATCTATCTATCTATCTATCTATCTATCTATCTATCTATCTATCTATTGATACTGCATCACCCCCCCCCCCCCCTCACGGGGATTATGTGCAGGTGTCCGGTGTGCTTAAGACCGGGCGTCAGTGCAGTGAAAGGTAAAAAAGAGTACAGAAGGATAAAAACAGGTGAGGTGAAATAAAAATGATAAGTTAAAATGTTAAGAGTCCGACGAATACAAAGTGCAAGATAAAAGGTTAAAAACAATGCTTCCGGTCTATGGCATGGAGTAAGTCAGACTGCTGACTGCCATTCTGAAGGATTCCAGATCTGGCAGCAGTGCTAAATAAGGGGCAGCCTATTCCACACGACAATGGCGAGTGGGAAAATGAGTACTTGTTGTCGCCGATGAGCACCAGGGGTTTAAAGACTAACCCAACAACGATTAGGACTGAGGGTTTTAATGTTGGTTGATGAAAAAGGGTGTCCTACAAACAAACAAACACGATTGACAATACACTATTTACATGACATTACAATACAAAATAACTACATGTACTGCTATATATGTAGTAGTACAATAGTTATTTATCCACCATTAACATGGATGAATGACAGCAGTAGACATTTACAGGACACAGTACTCAACATGACACACTCGACAGGGATGAAATGCAGGGATGAGTGGGGATTTTGGGCCGTGAATACACCCGTAAAGGCACTCCGAGCCAGATGAAAGGTTGACAATGAAGATGGCGGCTTAGCGGGAACTCTGAAGCATGTGAAGAATCTCATGGCAATGGAATTCTGACACATGTTGAGGCAATAGAGCACTCGAGAATAAAGTTCAGAATAAGCTAGGGAAGAAGCCCTAATAAGCTTACGCTGTATTGTGTGAATGCAAATAACATGGCGAAAGGTTCAATAGTAAAACATGAACAACAGCGGAAATATGCAAGTAAGAGCAAAATGGCAAATTACAGAATATGCACAATATTCAGAATAAAGAACAGGGAAAGAGCAATAAAATAAACTAGCTAAGGAACAAGAAATTCATACCTGGCTATGACATCTTTAAATGATACTACCAGATAGACAATGACTGTCTATCAGAGATAGTATTGGAGTGAGCCGGTTGAGCCAGTTGAGCAATTGAACTGCTCTCTTTGCTATCTGAAGTCCAACTGACTTGACGCGGCGTCAGTGCAGTGAAAGGTAAAAAAGAGTACAGAAGGATAAAAACAGGTGAGGTGAAATAAAAATGATAAGTTAAAATGTTAAGAGTCCGACGAATACAAAGTGCAAGATAAAAGGTTAAAAACAATGCTTCCGGTCTATGGCATGGAGTAAGTCAGACTGCTGACTGCCAGTCTGAAGGATTCCAGATCTGGCAGCAATGCTAAATAAGGGGCGGCCTATTCCACACGACAATGGCGAGTGGGAAAATGAGTACTTGTTGTAATCGACAGCTGTATTTTTTGTCTGAATGATAGCGGGTGTGACGTTGAATGTCATGTCGAAACCAGTGGAAGGACAACATATGGTGGCATTGGTACTGCAACTTTTGTTTGATTTGATGTTTAATGTCCCCATCAACACTATATAGGTCATTTTGGAGACGTTGCTTCCAATTTTGTGGGAATTTTACCCGACATTGAGATGAAATGACATCTCAAGCCCTGTCGCCCAATGAAACCAATAGAGTTTATATGCATGGACGGTCCGACTCGCACCGCTTTGCCTGGGCAGACTTAGATCCTCTAAGTGGTTTACCAGTGCCCGTGCGCGGTCGGATTCAGCTCTGCGGGGAAGCATCATGCAGCCCATTTATTTCTTTAAGCCCCAATGGGCGGGGGCCGGGCACTGCAACTAGACCATGCACAATCTTGAAAAATAAACATAACCGTGCATCTGTACGCCTGTCCTCAAGCGATCTCCATCCTTCCTAACATGCTGGGGACACTATCATATATTGAATAGCGACCAAGTGTCCAACGAGCAGCATGCCTCTGAACCATTTCCACCTTCTGGATTAGGGTTTTGGTATGGGGGCTCCAGACGGGAGATGAGTATTCCAGTTCGGGGCGTACTAGGGTTTTGTATGCTACATCTCTAATGCATGTGTTTTTAGTGCGGGTGAATCTAAAGTCCTGTTTGCAGACGTGACAGTATTTTGGACATGGTCATTCCAGGTTAGGTGGTCATAAATTTATTGTTACACCTAGGTACTTGGAGCTACTAACAAACACCAGGACATGGCCATATAGGTTATACTGAGACTTGCTACGTGTCACATGTATAATTGTGCACTTACTGGGGTTGAATTCCATATCCCCTTTTATGGACCATGCACCTAGCCTGTCGAGATCTTCTTGAAGCACCATGGCATCATCCAGGTTGGACACTGCAAGGTTGACTGCAGTGTCATCTGCAAATAACCTTACCTTTGATCTAATATTGTCAGGAATGTCATTTATATATACTAAGAATAGTATAGGTCCCAACACCGAGCCTTGTGACACACTTGACGTAAAAGCTACTTGTACTGGTCATGAACAGACTCAATAAAGCCGAGTCTGCTATTTTCGTTTATTTGGTGTATTCTTTGCTTCCAAAGGATCTCACTATTCAGAACTTATTTATCTTCACTGCAGCTGGTGCTGTGCCGTGTGGCGGCCGTAAAAAGTCTCCCCGTGCATCCATCATAGTGCAGATTATATTTTCTGGTCCTTTGGGATCATTGGGTTCATTTAGAATCATTTTGAAAATAGAGTTCTGCTTAAGCCGGTGCTAGAGGGCGTGGCCGGCGTTGCACATTTCAGTACTGGTCATGAACAGACTCAATAAAACCGAGTCTGCTATTTTCGTTTATTTGGTGTATTCTTTGCTTCCAAAGGATCTCACTATTCAGAACTTATTGGAAAGACTTTTCATTTTCTAAGACTACAGGCTGGAAGCGTTGAGACAGAAAGACTTTGATCCAGTGGGGGACATTTCCTCTGATTGCCATATTGTTGAAGCTTAAGTAGCAGTTTTTCATGACTGACCTTATCAAATGCCTCACTAAAATCTAGTAAGATTAGGTCAGTCTGGTGACCCTCTGTGGCACTTCGAGACATGTCCTCCACTAGCATTACCAGCTGTGCCTCGCATGATATCTTCGCTTTGAAGTCATGCTGCAGATCATATAGCAGATTGTGGGAGACCAAGTGAGCAACAAGGTTTGATGCAACTCGAGCGTAAACGCTTACTGAGAATTAGAGGGATCTAATTCAAGGTAATGTTGGCTGGTACCTGATGCTCTATCTCTGGTTGGACCCATCGGAGTCTAACTTGGTTTTCTTTTGCTCCAGCATTTCAGTGGTTTCTTGCTGTTGAGTCCTCACCGTTGTTTCATCTCTGTGATTGTTTGATAATTTGTGTTCAAGGAGATGTTGCACTGATGAGCTAAGGCGCCTTCATGCGGACTGAACAAATTATTTGTCTAAATCGCGACAGAAGTAAGGGCGAGGATTGTGGCCACGTAAAATCGATTTAAGCCCCCCCCCCCCCCCCCCCCCCCCCCCAGTGGAATTCGTTTCCACTGACCGTTCCAAGGCGGTTCTTCAGTCGCGGTTTATTTTTGTTATGGTTTGTCTTTGGGTGTTTGTGATGCTTATATTATTTTATTTTGGATAGCCTATTGGCCATTTTGTGGGAAAGTAACTGTCCTTTTGGCTTTCCGCTATTGGTGTTTCCATTAGGTCTGTTGTTTCATGTTTGTGCTTCTTTCCCTTTGGTGTCTCTGATGGGAGCTGTGGGTTGATTGTATCGATTCCTGGTCATTGCTTTCACTTTTATTTTGAAAAGTTTTCCACATGGTCAACCAAAGAGCTTATTGTCTGAATGAAAACGCGAGTCTTCTGTCTTTTCTGTCTGCAAACTCATTTATGACCTGCTGCACATCTATGTCAACATCTTTGTATGCATGAAGAAGTGCCACGGATGAAAGCCTTTCTGTGGTCATAGTTGATCGCAGATAGGTTTTCATCCTCCACATCACGCTAAAATAAAATGACCGTTCTGCGGTTGCTGTGGCGACAGGCATTGTAATCAGCATGACAAGACATATGTTTACATTTGGATACAGCTGTTGTTTTATCGAATCAAAAACACAACCTGTCACCCCAAAATTTTGAAATGGACTCCCGCTATATATAAGGAGGAAGTTTCAATTTGGTACAAGAAGGGTTAATGCTGTTGATTTTTTTTTTGTAAATTCTTATGTAAAGGCATACTTGGCAAAATATTGTTGAAGCCGCCTGGCTACGCACCTGGTAACTACCAAGCCAGTAACTTCAGGATCTACACTGCTTGTACTTACTGCTTGTCAGGTTGATGAATACATTATAGCTTGTATTTTGATAGTCAGAGATGGATGTGACTAAATTTATTTGTTCAGCAGCATACGGCTTAAAAAATTTTGTATAAAAATACGTCGAGTATATGCGTAGGATGTGCGTCTCACTGGTCATCAGTAGGTCACTGGTTTGATAACGGGCCTGCTAGGAGCATCTTTTCATGAAGATTGATCATTAAATCATTTCAAGTGTGTTACTCTTCCGTCTGCTCAGATGGGCAGTTGTCAGTTTCATAACGAAAGAATCTGCACTGGACTAGTGAACAGTAAGCCTAAGCCTGTCCAGGAAAATATGATTAAGAAATTGACCCCCCTTGATATGACCTGAATATAAAGAGTTGGACTTTTGTGGAGGTTTTAGAGAACTATGGGTTTCAGCTCGTCTGGACCTGATGCCTTATGGGGGTTGAGCTTCTTTTAAGGGCATTCAATACCATTTGCTGAAATTTGGATGTCAAGCATGTTCGTATAAGGGGCTGAAAGGGTTGGGCGACTCCGGAATCATGCAGATCCTATAGAGTAGAAGTAAAACAATGATCAGGAATCGATACAATTACATGTAACTTACTCCTACCATCAAAGACACCAAAGGGAAAGAAACACAAACATGAAGCGACCAGACCATATTGGAAACCTAAACAAAGGATGGCCATAAGGACAGTTACTTTCCCACAAAATGGACAAATGGCCATCCAAAATAAAAAGACAAAAGTGATACACACAGTGAGTAGTAACAAACAACAACATAAATAAACCGCCACAGAAGAACCGCCTTGGAACGGTCAGTGGAAAGAATTCCACTGGGGGGAGGTCGTCTTAAATCGATTTTACGTGGCCACAATCTTCGCCCTTACTTCCGTCGCGATTTAGACAAATAATTTTTCAGTCCACATGAAGGCCTTCTACTGACCGTTCCAAGGCGGCTCTTCTGTGGCGATTTATTTATGTTGTTGTTTGTTGCCCACTGTGTGCATCGCCTGTGTCTTTTGGTTTTGGATGGCCATATGGCGATTTTGTGGGAAAGTAACTGTCCTTATGGCCTTCCTTTGTTTGGGTTTCCATTATGGTCTAGTCGCTTAATGTTTGTATTTCTTTCCCTTTGGTGTCTTTTATGGGTGGAGTAAGTTAATTGTATCAATTCCTGATCTTTGTTTTACTTCTACTCCTAACTTATCAGTGCAACATCTCCGTGAACACAAATAATCAAAGGACCACAGAGGTGAGACAACGGTGAGGACTCGACAGCAAAAAACCACTGAAATGCTGGAGCAAAAGAAAACCAACAGTTAGACTCCGATGGGCCCGACCAGAGACAGAGCATCGGACACCAACCAACATTACCTTGAATTAGATCTCTCTAATTCTCAATAAGCCTTTACGTTGGAACCGTCATAGAATCTGAGGCCTGACCCACCGGCGTGCAATTAAAAAGGGAAGCAAAGCTGTCAACTGTGATTGGGTTAACTACCATGCATGCAGTCTGTCGTATAACATTTATGTTGCACCCAATCTTTTTACACCGAAGAAGGATTTTACGAAATTGGGTGCTGAAGTCATTGCGGTTATATATTTTTCTGAATTTGTATACTAAGTCACCATAAAATTCGGGTTCCGATAGACCTTGTTGTAGGAGAGATTTAAGTCCAATATTGAATTTTGAAATTAAATCAGGATGACGTCTATAAAATTTTGAAAAGGCTTTGCGTAGTTTATGATACCACTAACCCTGATTAAGAAGTTTAGCCGTTAACAATTTATTACGAGTGTTGAAGTCAGTTACATGACTACACACTCTGGCAAATCGAATTACTTGCGAAATATAAACGCCATAGGATGGCGAACGAGGAACATCACCATCCAAAACAAGGAAAATTTACAATCTCAAAATCAAAATCATCGCGTTTATCATAAATTTTGCACGAAACAAACCCATCTAAAACAGATAGATGTAAATCCAAAAATGGGGCCTCGGTATCAGAAGAATTTGCTTTATTTAACCGAAGTTCTGTGTGTGTGTGGGGGGGGGGGGGGGGGTTGACTGATCAAATCATCGGAATAGGTATTGTTGTCGTGAATCACTCGTAATCACGAGTGATTCACGAGTTATGTTACGAGTAGGATTAGCCTCCGTCGGATACCCCCGACGGAGACTAGTTCTACTCAGTAAAAAATTCATGATTTGTGTGCTCTATGAGGAGTCTGCAAGAATATATAAAGGGCAAACCAGGGGGGTTATTAGGGAAAATTATGCTTGTGTAAAGTTGTTGACGAGGAAAAGATTTAGAAACAGAAATTGTTCGAGTTATTTGTTGGTATGTACATGTTTTCAGTTTACCCTAAACATCAATTTTACAAAACTGGTTAAAAGGCAACGATAACGAACCAGGAAACAATTAAGTTGTGGTCTAGTGTAAAACGGGCTTTAAAGCATAACAAACTCTGCCACAATTTATTGGTGCCGGAACCCGGGAATAGTGAAAAACAAAATTAAACAACAAAATGGCAAATCAGTATCTGAAATCTGTGCGTACCAGGTTCAGGAATACTCTGAACAAGGAAAATGAAAGTGCAACCTTGATGCTCAATGAGTTCGAAGACGTAACAAAGACAGGATATGAAATTGACAAGGAAGCACTTGTTGATAAACTAGAAAGATGTATGGAAAAAATCCAATAATATCGTGAAAAGTTAGAAATTCAATCTGAAAAATTAGCATCTGCACTGAGTGAGAAAGAGCCTGAAACGTGTCAGACTATTGTTGGTGAAGACAGTGAACTTTGTGATTATGCAATGGAACGTTATCTTGACTTGAAAAGTCTTAGGGCAAAATTAATGAAGGAGGTGAAAACTGAACCAAGTCATGACACATTTCTTAGTCATAGTTTTGTCACATTGCAAGAACAAATGAAAACGTTTATGATAGATCAAGTGAAGCAACAAAAAGAGTTCATTGACCGACAAGAAAGGAAGGACGCTAAACTCCCAACTGTGAAACTTCCTAAACTTGAAATTCTACCGTTTAACGGAAACAAACTTAAGTGGAAGGAATTCTGGGATTCATTCGAATGTACAGTGCATAAAAACCCAAAGCTTTCGAACATAGAAAAATTCAGTTATCTTCATCATTATTATCTTCTTGCTTATGAATGTTTTCACTGCTCTTAAAGGACCTCATTTTTTATTTTTATTCAAAGCAAAGTAGTGGGTGAAGCCAGAGGTGCAATTGCTGGTTTAGCCTTATCTAACGAAAACTACGTAGTGGCTATCAATCTTTTGAAAGAAAGATATGGAAATTGCCAAGAAATAGTGGACTTACATTACAGTAAGCTAATAAATATTCCGCCACCGAAAAATAAGACAAGTGACTTGAGGCATTTTCTTGATACAGTTGAAAGACATTTTAGGAGCCTTGAAGTGTTGAAAAAGAAGATTGATCAGGACGTGTTCATTTCCATGATCAAATCAAAGCTCCCCAAAGATGTTCTACTACAGCTGGAACTCAGGAAAGATCCTAACATTGAGTGGACAGTAGATTCCTTACGGAAGTGTTTGTGTACATATATAGTGGCTCGTGAGCGATCGGAGCAAGATTCAAAATCTGATGGGTGGGGAGCAAATCCGTCTAGTGGCAACAATCGAAATCAACCAGGAATGCGGAGTGGTAAATTTGAAAAAACATCTTTATCTAGTTTTAGTTCGACTCACTCTGCCGAAGCACTTGTTGCTGCCAAGGGAAATGGATATTCTGATAAGTGTAGGTATTGTCAGAATCACCATTGGAGCGATGAATGTACAAAATACAAAACATTGGAAGAAAGAAAGAAACAGCTCAAGGGTTCCTGTTTCAAATGCTTGAAAGTAGGTCATATGTTCAAAGAATGCAAAACCAGTAAAACTTGTGTCCATTGTGGGGCCAGTAATGATCATCATCGGAGTCTATGTCCAAAGAAATTTCCAAAAAGGAGCCATTTTGAGCATGTTCATTTAGCGGAGGAAACTAACAATAGCTATCAAAGTAATGAGGAGCAAATGGAAGAAAAGGCGTTGATTTCTTCAGGAGAGTCAGTGCTTATGCAAACTGCTGTGACCGAGATTACCAACCCATATGAAGACAGTTCCCATAAGGTACGACTACTACTTGATTGTGGTTCACAGAGGACCTATATCACTGACAATTTGGCCAACAAGTTAAATCTTTAGAGGGAAGAAGAGACCGAGATTAAACTTGTTAACTTTGGTAGTGATCAACCAAAAGTTATAAGAACTCCTTCAGCTAAAGTGGGAATACGTCTGAAAGATGACCAGCTATTCTATGTCACAGCAAACATCGTACCAAGCATTACAGGAACTGTTCACAGAAAACCAGTGCTATTTGCTCCGTCCGAAAATATGGACTATTTGATGAGCAGTTTAGATTTAGCCGATAGTGTTCCATTAGAGTCAGAAGCTACTACCATAGAACTGTTACTGGGTAATGATTATTACTTAGATATAGTCCTTCCGCAAAAGATTGAAGTGCAAAGTGGCTTATATTTCTTAAGCTCAAAACTTGGATGGATACTTACAGGTCGTACTGCAGAGTCAGAAAATCCCCCACAGGATATAAGTATGTTGACTCTCACATATGGTACCAATATTGGAACACATGTGTTTACGAATATTGACAATTCAGTTCCAACCAAACCGGATTTGGAGGATTTCTGGAATATTGAGTCCATTGGTGTTACAGATAAACTAAGTATAAATGACGACGACGTTGCTATGGAAACCTTCAGAAACACACTGAAATTTAAAGACAAAAGATACCAGGTCACGTGGCCATGGAAAGGTGAAAACCCAGACTTACCTCAAAATCGACAACTTGCTATTAGTCGGCTGGAATCGTGTTTAAACAAATTGAAAAACAAGCAAGAACTTTTGCAAATTTATGACAATGTAATACAGGATCAATTAACAAAGGGGGTTATTGAAAAGGTAACTCCCGATAGGGAAGATGGAATAAAGCACTATTTACCTCAAGATGCTGTGATCAACCCCACAAAAACGACAACAAAGCTGAGGGTTGTGTACGATGCGTCGGCGAAAACAAGACAGAAACACCAAAGTTTGAATGACTGTTTGTATAGGGGACCTGTGATGTTACACGACCTTTGCGGTATACTACTGAGATTCAGGTTACACAATGTAGCTCTCGTGGCCGATATTGAGAAAGCATTTCTCCAAATTGGACTGCAGCCTGATCAAAGAGACGTCACCCGGTTCTTCTGGATCAAAGACAGTGATAATCCAGTGTCTAGTAGTGAAAATCTTCAGGAATTCCGTTTCTGTAGAGTACCGTTCGATGTAGTGTCTAGTCCGTTTCTTCTTGGGGCTACTATAGAACATCATCTGAAATCCTACGAAACAGAGAATGCAGAAACATTGAAAAATGACATATATGTAGATTATGTGATAACAGGCACAGAAACTGTAGAAGAAGCCAAACTTCTTTACAATGAGGCAAAGTCAATGTTTCATGACGCGTCCGTGAATTTTCGAGACTGGATTTCAAACAAAAGCGAAGTTAACAATTATATTCCCAAGAATGACAGAGCCGATGGTGAAATTAACAAAGTGCTGGGATATCAATGGGATTGTAAACGTGACGTTCTTTCAGTGACCCAATCAGAAATATTACATAGTATTAAAACAGCTTTCCTCGGTGTATGATCCCTTAGGATTCTTCGCTCCTGTCGTTCTACAGGGAAAATTATTTCTCCAGGCAACATGGTGCAAAAATTTGGACTGGGACGACACGCTGTATGACGAATGTACAACACAATGGTTAACAATAAAACCAGATTTACAAAGTGTATCTGAATGCCATATCCCAAGAGGCATAAAAATTGAAAATGGTTCTGGGATTGAGTTTTCACTGTTGTGTTTCTGTGATGCATCAAAGAGGGCCTATGCTGCGGTTGTGTATTTACTGCAAGAAAACAGTGTCACATCAAAATCGGACCTTGTGTTTACTAAAACAAGATTTGCGCCGATGAAAGATATTACAATCCCGCGTCTCGAGCTAATGGCTATGCTCATTGGTGTACGATGTCTAAAGTTCGTGAAAGACCATCTTGGTCTTCCAATTGTGCGTGTTTATTTGTGGTCTGACTCGCAGTGTGTTCTGAATTGGCTGTGCACAGAGAAACCTCTGTCTGTATTTGTAGAGAACAGGGTAAGGGAAATTAAAAGACAGCAAGATATCGAGTTCAGATATATTCCATCAAAAGAAAACCCTGCCGACATAGCCAGTCGTGGAAGTTCAGTGCAGAATCTTACTGGGAACGATCTGTGGTGGCATGGACCTAAATGGCTGACAAAATCTAAAGTAGAATGGCCTAGCCAGTGTACCGGAAGTGTTCTTCAATCGGAGTTCGAATCGGAATTCAAGAAATGTGTCAAGTCAAATCAGTCTGAGGTGTTTTGCGCAAGTCTACAGCCGGAAACGGAAGTGACCGATTCATTGCCAAACTTTCCGCTCGGAATAGACCCCGATTCATTCTCCTCATTTGATAAGTTGATACGGGTGACCGCTCTTTGCTAGCGTTTCGTACATAAACTTCGCAAATTTCCTGTTGAAGTAGGCCCACTTAAAAGTACGGAGTTGACTGACGCAGAAACACTGTGGTTTCGTTCCGTTCAGAAAATACATTTTTCTGGCACAATCAGTGCTATATTAACCCTACAAGCAAACAACTTACAGCGCCAGCTAGGAGTTTTCATTGACCCCTCCGGTATCCTTAGATGCAGGGGAAGACTAGAGCACGCTGAGCTGTCTGAAGGTTCTAGATTTCCCATACTGTTACCGAAAAACGGAAGATTTACAGTGCTCATCATTGAAAGCCTTCACAAACAGAATCTACATGCTGGCGTTTCTCAGACGTTAGCGCAGACACGACGAAAATTCTGGATCCCGCATGGCCGTGCTACGGTGCGGTCTGTGTTAAAACATTGTGTAGTGTGTCGTCGGTACGAGGATGGGAACTATAAAATGCCACCTATGGCTCCTCTTCCTCGGTCGAGAGTGTCACGTTCAGTACCATTCTCCAGGACAGGCTTGGACTATTTAGGGCCGCTATATATTAAAACAGAACAAGGCGCGAAAAAGGTTTGGGTATGTCTATTCACATGCATGAGTATTCGAGCTATGCATTTAGAATTGGTGACTGACATGACCACCAGTGAATTTTGATGGCTCTACGGCGATTCATAGCACAGAGGGGCAAACCAGATTCAATATTAAGCGACAATGCCGCACAGTTTAAGGCAGCTTCCAAAGAGGTCGGTATTGTATGGTCAGACATTGTGCAAAGTCAAGAAGTTCAAAGTTATGTGGCAAACGAGCGGATAAACTGGTCATTTATTGTGGAACTAGCCCCATGGATGGGGGGTTTCTATGAGCGACTCGTCGGGCTTGTGAAACGTGCGTTACGGAAGTCGCTTGGGCGCAAAATGCTTACCTTGATAGAGCTGCAAACGCTTCTCAAGGAAGTTGAGGCAGTAGTGAATTCAAGACCATTAGTGTATCTGTGTGATGATATAAACTCAAATGTCGCCCTAACCCCAGGGCATTTTCTTTCGCTGAACCCCAATGTAGGAATTCCGATGAATGACGAGGACGATGAAGATCCTAATTATACCCCGTGTGACAGTTCCGCCGAAACGCTGTTAAAAATCTGGAGAAAGGGCCAAAAACTGCTCAATAGGTTTTGGATATTATGGCGTGACGAGTATCTGCTGAGTTTACGCGAAAGAATGCAAACTCAATTGAAAATGGGCAGAATTCAATCCCCAAGTGACCCAGCGGTAGGTGACATAGTGGTGATAAAAGACGATACGTCACGCGGATGCTGGAAAATGGGCAAAATTGTGAATTTGTTCAAAAGCCGTGACGGAGAGACCCGGTCTGCCAAAGTGCAAATTTCACCCACAAAAGTGTTAAATAGGCCATTAAATTTGCTTTACCCGATAGAGGTTTCGAGCAGTGAATCCGTACATGTACAAGGAAAGAAAGGCGGTTACCAGAGTGTACCCACGATCCCAGTGACACACTTCGTTCGTAAGGCGGCTGTGCGAGCTAAACAGTTGATAAAGGATCAATTGTAAAAAGGAAACATGAAGTGTAAATATGCAAAAGCTCGGTTCATTTGTACATACCCATCATCAACATTGTTTTAATTCAGTGACTTAACGTTTTTCATTGGCTATATTGTCTCCGTCTATGTAACAATTTTCACGTGAAACAACTGCAACAAAGAGGAGCAAAGAAAGTGTACTATATATATCCGTGCACTTGAAATGTCTGCTTTATGAGGAGCTATGACATTGCATATAGGAGCTTCTACACACGTGAAATTCATGCACGATAACATATAAATAGATTGTCAATGTTATACTGCTTCATTGTGTCGGTACAAAGCAATCATGGGCGTGTACGTTTGTGATATCTGTTTCCGCAGCTACAAACATAAGAAAAATCTGACTAGGCACACCAAGGAAAAACATCAAATCTAGAACATTGGATGTGTGTGGCAAATGGTTGTTCGAGCTCCTTCATCCGAAAAAGCTACCTAAGTAGACATCTTATCCTCTGTCACAAGTACGATGGCGTAACGGCGAGACGGACAGCCCATGTACGCTCCGAGGGGTTACAGTCAATCCGCCGGCTATTACGAGGATGTCAGTGAGGACGATTCGGTATTGGACGTTATCCAAGACCTCATTGACGAGAAACAAGCTGAGACCATCCTTGCCTTCGATGTTACCGTATTCCACGTACAGGGCGGCGTACAGGGCAACGTCGTGCAGGGAGACGTTAACGGCGCTGTACACGACGACGCACAGGGCAACGTACAGGGCAACGTACAGGACGACGCACAGGGCAACGTACAGGGCAACGTGCAGGGCGACGTACAGGGCGACGTATATGGCGCTTTACTTGGCGACGCATCCAGTGTTGTTCAGGGCGCCGTACAGGGCGGCGTATCCGACGGTATACAGTCTAACGTTTTGGGTGATATTCAGTGTAACGATCATGTTTTATCACTCTTTGACGATGATGCAATGGGTGACGTTTTTGGAGACGTTTATGACGATGTGCAGGGTAATGTGCAGTGTAACGGTTCGGTCGGGGAGCAGAGTGAAGTTGTTGACGAGGAAAAGATTTAGAAACAGAAATTGTTCGAGTTACTTGTTGGTATGTACATGTTTTCAGTTTACCCTAAACATCAATTTAACAAAACTGGTTAAAAGGCAACGATAACGAACCAGGAAACAATTAAGTTGTGGTCTAGTGTAAAACGGGCTTTAAAGCATAACAAACTCTGCCACAATTGTCAATATTTAATAAATCATCCAAGTATCTAGAAGTGGAGCTGAAAGCTTCAATGATTTCAGATTGGTTTTCAGCAGAAAGGGATATCATGAAGTCTCTCTCATAACAAAACAAAAACAAATCAGTCACGAGTGGTGCGCAATTAGTAACCATTGGAATACCCACAACTTGTCTAAATAACTTAGTACCAAATCGTATATAAATATTGTCAAGTAGCAAGGTGAGAGCTTCGCACACTTTCTGACATGACCATAAATATGTTCTATAAAAGGGTTATCCTTTGGAAGCAAGGAATACACCACAGAAGTGAAAAAATATGGAGTGTACATGTTTTACATAAAGTATAATTTTTATGCTCTTCAGAAGTGAAAAATGCATTTCTTACATTACATGCAAGATAGAGGGAGTCTTCCCTATGAAATGTCCATTCAATTAAATCATTATGTTTTTATTTTATAAGATTATGAGGAAGTGTAGTGTAAAGGGTGGAAAAATCCTAAGTAGACATACTTGAAGCACGAAAACGCCTGGATTTCAATTGATTTAAAACTTCATTAGAATTTTTATAGACCAAAACAGATTTCTACCTGATCTTTCGAAGACTGTGTCGCAATATTTTATCACATGCTTTTTGATGGCATTCAAACATAAAGTTAATAATTTGGAGAGTTCAGTGGTGGTACAAAAGCTTGGATTTGCAATAGACCGTGCTTTGTATGGTCTTTTATGAAGTTTAGGTAACCAATATAACGTAGGAAGCTTGTCTTGGCCTTCTGTAACACAGACAGCAAACTTGGTGGCTGAATGACAAATGTGGTCATCAGATAAAGCCCTCTCTACATCTAAAGGCTGAAGTTCATAGGCTTTAGTACCACGTACCAAGTTCTTGTTAAAGAGTGTTAACATAGTGAAGTAGAAGTAAAACAAAGATCAGGAATCGATACAATTAACTTAATCCACCCACCAAAGACACCAAAGGGAAAGAAACACAAACATGAAGCGACCAGACCATAATTGAAACCCAAACAAAGGATGGTCATAAGGACAGTTACTTTCCCACAAAATGGCCAAAGGCCATCCAAAATAAAAAGACACAAGTGATACACACAGTAAGTAGTAACAAACAACAACATAAATAAACCGCCACAGAAGAACCGCCTTGGAACGGTCAGTGGAAAGAATTCCACTGGGGGGGGGGGGGCTTAAATCGATTTTATATGGCCATAATCCTCGCCCTTACCTCTGTCGCGGTATACACTAATTTTGTTTAGTCCGCATGAAGGCTTCCTAACTCATCAGTGTAACATCTCCGAGAACATACAAATAAAAAAGCTACAGAGATGAAACAAGGTTGAGGACTCGACAGCATACAACAACAGAATTGCTGGAGCAAAAGAGAACCAACAGTTAGACTCCGAGGGGCCCGGCCAAAGACGGAGAATCAGGCGCCAACCAACATAAAGAATACTAAAATAAAATAAGATTCCATTTATGTTTTACGCTGGAACCGTCATATAATCTTAAGCCCGACCCACCGGTGTGCCATCAAAGAGGGAAGCAAAGTTGCTAACCGTGATTGGGTTAACTGAAGCCGTCAAACAACGGCCAGATTGTCAGCGGCCTTATCAGCTGGAGCCAAAACAAACTTCCTATGAAATTCTTGAATACCTAGTTTAAGGTGACGTAAAGACGTCTTAGGTTTAGGAGGTAATAGGTTCGTATTTTGCGAATAAAAAGAAATGCGTTTGTTCACTACTTTCAGAATGCTAAGTTTCCATTCCCGAAAAGCTTTATGCTCAACATACCCTCGTTTACAGAATCGATTACCAAATTCATTCAAGGCAGCAGCGATTTCATCTCTACATTTATTGAAATCAATTTTAGAAGGAAATCGATATTTCTGTCCTTTAGATACTATATTGCGTATCATAGAATCAGGAATTTTTCAAACCCACTTTGCATACCAACCATGACTTTGGCGGTTATGTGTCACATTTTTAGAGGCACCTGCGACTGCATCATGAAAAAAAAATGTATCAATAATCATGGTATAATTGGTGATATAGTTTGTTTATGAGAATTTGTGTGTTTTTTTTTTCTTTTTCTCCTATTACTGCTACATGCTCACATCTGAGCATTACGAGCAGGATTAAGTGCCTTGCTCAAGGGCACAACACTTTGGTCAGCGTGAGGCTCGAACCCGCAACCTGTTGATCACAAATCCGATGCGCTACCACGGTTCCGGGTCATTTCGGCCCATAACAAAATCAGCCCATGACAAAATCGGCCCATAGCAAAATCGGCCCATAGCAATTTCGGCCCATACATTATTTCAAGGCTATTATAGGGGTCAATTATCAGCCAAACTATAAAAAGTGGAAGATAAAGTTAATTTATGATAAAATACATCTATATACAATTTATTGTTTAAATTCCCTCTTTTCACCGCTCGGCATTTATATCATTATTTACAATAATTTTACCTCCCTCAGACATGAGTGTTCTCGCAATGCAAACTTTGTAATATATGAAATAAAATAAATAATATAAAAAGGGTATGTTTATTTTAGAAAAATGTATACAAATGAACTCTAGTGCCACTATTTATTAATTTATTTATTTGTTTGTATTGATGGCACATGTCGGCATGCAAATCAATAATCACTTTACGTTGTGACGTTTATCGACACGTGCCATAAAATAACAAACAGAACAATTATCAAATTACTTAAACCTCAGTCCTTATTGGGACACGTGCCAATCATTCATAAGTCATTAAGTATGTAATGCACACCTGCGGTAATGGTCAAATGTGACCCACGCAGTATCAGTAGATAGATAAATAGATAGAAAGTGTATGTCTCTAATGCGTGTCTTTAATTCTTTCTTCGTTTCTTGCTTTCGGTTTCGTTTTATGATTGTTAATGGCCAGGTGCACATCGAAAGCGCATCGCATCTGCGCAGTCTGATTTGTGTCTTTGCTGTGCACTGTAACTATTAATCGTGAAGTAGCTAGAGCTTCCTCGTGTTACAAGTATGACAGCGATCATGACGATACTGTGCGACTGAGCAAGTTGATCTGCATATGCTGGGCACTGTAACTCTTCTTTACGGCCCCGCCCATCGGGGTGAGCTGCATGATGCTTCCACACAGAGCTGAAACCGACCGCACACGAGTACTGGTAAACCACTTAGAGGATCTATGCCTGCCCAGGCCAAGTGGTGCGAGTCGGACCGTCCATGCTTAAAAAATCCCTATTGGTTTCATTGGGCGACAGGGCTTGAGATGTCATTTTATCTCATTATCGGGTAAAAGTCCCACAAATTGGAAGCGACGTCTCCATGATAACCTATACAATGTTGACGGGGACCTTAAACCTCAAATCAAACAAACAAATCTAACAAAATAACTCTTCTTTCTCCTGCCTCCAGCTATCATGACCATAATGTGCAGCTTAGCAAGCTGATCTGTGTATGCTGGGCAAATTGTAGAAATTGCTATGCCCTTGCTCACTTATTTTTTGCATTTTCCAAATTCTTAAGAATGCATTTTCTTTCTGATGTCATTAGGATAATACACCCGTGTGACGTGGTTCATTCTTTCAGAAATGACTAATTATCTGACAAAAAATGCGATATTTGTCATATTTATACTCAGAACAAAAGTTTTGGGGCCTCTATAAACTGTCTTAGAGCAGAAAGAAGCAAAATAACGTATACCCCTTTAAATCTCTATATAAAGTGGGGTTTAGAGGGGTATTATTTTCAGGGACTTGTTAACACGACGTGATTCAATTATCATTTGCGGAAATAGTATTAATTTCTCAAACTAAATATATTTGGCCGTGCAAGCAAACAAATTATATACAAACATAGTAATTATAGCAACACACACGAAGTGTTTGCTTTACTGTAGAGAGGCTGGAACATCATACTTAGGCACCCAAATCTCGCCTGGAATCTCGTTCAATTTCTCGCGATAATCCGCCATCTTTACAGAGTTCATGAGAATTGTATTCACATCCAAAAATTGCTTCTCAAAACCAAAATGAGTCAAGTCCTATTACAAAAGAAACACAAAAAGCGTCGAAATAATTTTAAAAAGCTATTTTCGAAGACCGTTGCATCAAACGCTGAGTTTGATCGCGGGAAAGTTTCGAAACTGCGTCGCGCGTTTCAATGAACTGAAACGTACCGCACTGAGCCGAAAATGTTAGCCGGTTAAAACCTAGCACCGCGCTTGGAGCAACGAGTTACCGGAGAATTTACCGAAGCATTGACCGGAGTTTCTCGTTAGGGTGGAAAGCGCTGCTCGTCTGGCCAAGAAAGTACAACTTTTCGCAAATTATTACTCGGGAATAAAATAAAGCCCTGGGAATAGTAATATTTGGCTACCTGCGGATTTCTACCTTCGAGAGACCGTTGCGTCAAACGTTGAAGTTTGGTCGCGGGAAAGTTTCGAAACTACGTCACACACTGAGCCGAAAAGGTTTGCCGGTAAAATCCAGCACCGTGATTGGTCCCACAAGTTACCGGAGCATTTGCCGGAGCTTTCGGTTGGGAGGAAAGCGCTTCTCGTCCGGCCAAGCAATTATAACTTTTCACAAACACTCAGGGGTGTAGAATAAAGCCCTGGGAATAGTAAGAGACACAATGAGCTACCTGGCTATCTGTGCATTTCTTCCTTCCTAAGATTTAGAAAATGCTGATGTCCAAACTTACTGGGTCACCCTATCTAATTTCCGCCCATGAAGTGCACACAGGACCAACACTGGAACATCATCATACTAAGGTTATGTGCATAGCGGCGGGAAGGCTAAACAATAGTTTTAGGTTTAATTACACATCAAACCTGTTGGGTCATTTGGAGTCGTCTCTCAGAGAAATGGACTACAGAGATAGAAGAGGTAGTAGAGGAGAAGAGAGGTGTGGGAAAGAGGGAGAAGGGGGAAAATGAATAAAAGTGTAAAAACAGAAGAATCAACAATGTTCCCCCGCTACCCCTACCTGCTGCAAGGACAGCAGGCCTTGCCCAACTGTAAGTCAATATGAGTTGGACTCCCGTCACCTTTGCCTCACAACAGATCATATAAATACAGTTTTTATGTAGTTCGGAGAAGATCCCTTTTGAAGCCCTCAGGGATCCCAGAAGTAACACTATTCTGTGGAAGTTGGCCCTTAAGTCTGATGCCCCTGTCGACGAAGGAGAGTTGACATAAGATGTCGGTCCATATACTCTGGGGGGATATGCCCTACTGTTCGCCGCTTTTGGGTCGGAGAACCTGCAAGCATGAATTTCCACTTAGCCCAGAGATACATGAAGATCATGCCCAGCATTGACGACTTGATGCCAATGCTAATGAGTTTGCCGGCCAATGTGCTGTATCACTTGGGAGGTAATGCTGGTTGTGTGGTAGTCATCTCTGACCAACCAAGCTGCTCGCCGTTGCATCTTCTCAAGCTGCTGGATACTATATGTGGGTCCCATACTGATGGACCTAATCCAGGATAAGTCTAATCATGGTCTCTACCATCATGCTTCAACATCTTCAGACCAGTTGGTTATCTCCCTTGGCTGTTGTTTGCCTTTTTACAGGTGCATCAAAATGATGCACATGTACTTTAAAGTCTTTGAGATTGACAGTTCATGACTGTGTATCTATAACATTCAGTTGCTCTAAATCTTCGGCCAGGTTTCCTGATCATTGCCTTCACTTATATTCTCCATTTCGTTACCTGACTGGCGCACATTTGGTTGGAGTGAGAAGACTTTGCCAGTCCATATTCCATTATAGGCATTGCTATAGTCTGTCAAGATCCCTCTAATGTCTTCAGTATCAGTCATGCTTGAGACCTCGTGATATAAAAGGCTGTCATTAGCAAAGAGGTGAACTCCAGGACTAACATTCTGTGACAGGTCATTTATGCACGGGCAGAACAACAAAGGTCTGAGCATGACACCGTGAGGGACACCGGATACAGCTGGGGGAAATCGTGGTAATCAGGCCTGTGACCAGGTCTGGTTAGCCCCTGTTGGTCAGGAAGCTCTGGATCCATTGTAAGCGGTTTATACAGTAAAATTCAGCCATTAAGACCACCTAAAAGTAAGTCTTATCCTGCTTAAAAAAAGCCTATTTAGTAAGCTACAGTTATTCTTTCATTGTATTTTCTGCATACAGTGTCCTCTGGTCAGAGAGCACCTTTAGAACTGTTCAAACGTGGCCTTGAAGACCTCTTTTGAACATTCCTAAAGGTGGTCTTAATTAGGAATCTATCTATCTATCTATCTATCTATCTATCTATCTATCTATCTATCTATCTATCTATCTATCTATCTATCTATCTATCTATCTATATATCTATCTACCCTACCTATCTATCTATATCTATCTATCTATCTATCTATCTATCTATCTATCTATCTATCTATCTATCTACCAGCCCCCGCCCATAGGGGCTTGAAGAAATATATGGGCTGCATGATGCTTCCACGCAGAGCTGAATCTGGCCCGCACACTAGTACTGGTAAACCGCTTAGAGGATCTAAGCCTGTCCAGGAACCGCGGTGCGAGGCGGACCGTCCATGCTAATAAACCCTATTGGTTTCATTGGGCGGCAGGGCTTGAGATGTCATTTCATCTCAATGTCGGGTAAAAGTCCCACAAAATTGGAAGCAACGTCTCCAAAATGACCTTTACAGTGTTGACGGGGACGTTAAACCTCAAATCAAACAAACAATCTATCTATCTATCTATCTATCTATCTATATATCTATCTATCTATCTATCTATCTATCTATCTATCTATCTATCTATCTATCTATCTATCTATCTATCTATCTATCTTTCTATCTATCTATCTATCTATCTATCTATCTATCTATCTATCTATCTATCTATCTATCTATCTATCTATCTATCTCCTTACTGCATTAGGTCACACTTGACTATTACTTGCAGGTGTACATACACTTGAGATTTGCAGGACACACGCCTACTTTACGGTAATGATCTTTAACCTGCAGAGGGGATGATTCTTCTGCTCAGGGAGTCTCCAGTTAATGTCCCGAGCCGAAGGACGATGCACTATGTGGCATTCATCCCAAAATGATGTTCGAATACCAAACTTTATTTCACTGCCTGGAATGGAACCGAGGGTCTCTAGCATCAGATGCAGGTGCACTAACGACTGAGCTATCAGTAAATAATCACGTTAGCACTACTGGTATTTTTGATGATCTACACCAAGATTAACTACCTAAGTCCACCATAAGATACACACACACACACTTCCCCTTTTAGCCAAATATGACAAACTCAGTATATGAAGATAGACATGCAGGGGTGTAAATGAGTGTGTTTGCTCAAAAGGCAGTGCCTTTATTTCATATTAATGATACCGTCATTAAAATTGTGGATCGAAATCGCTATGGGCCGATTTTGTATGGGCCGATTTTGTTATGGGCCGATTTTGTCATGGGCCGATTTTGTTATGGGCCGAATTGTCCGGGGACCCGCTACCACTGCACCAAAGCGCTCCACATGACTTTTTCCGGTAAAAGTTTGTTTTCGGTGTTCCCAAATACCCATGGACGGTTAACGAGCTTCCACGCCGCTCGGATTTTGAACCCGCTTGGAACAAACAAGTGCAACCGAAATAAGTAAACATCACAAACTAAAAAGGCATGGGGAAGAGAAGTAGAGAAAAACGAGTCAAAGAAGACCAGCCACCAATCAAGAGACATAAAGATGAAGTCCTATTGTCTCCTACAATTTCTTCTGATGAAAAACTAAGCAAAAAGGTGTGTGTTTATTTAAGTCGCGAATACTAATGACATATAGCCATGTGAATCAGAATCATTCATTAATGAAGATTGAAGTCAGTCATCTGGTTATTCTCGATAGTCACGTGACTTTCTGCATAGCAACCCAAACCGGAGGTGAAAAGCTACGTCATTTTGAGCTACCTTTTAATTGAATAGGAACGATATTCACGCGTAAATTTCTGCGAGACTGAAAAGAAAATTGCTAAAATATGCAGTGCAGGGGGTTGAACAAATCACCACCTACAACAGGATAAACAGTTGTCCTCATACAATTTTCCGAATCGGCAGAAATACCCTGGCAAACGATCGAAGCAGATCAGGGACTGCAATTCACCGCCTTATATATAGGAGGTTTTAGGAATTCCGTTTATGACGTCATTCTTCTTCTTCTTCTTCTTCTTCCGGTTTCGCCTTAACCCCAGGAGGGGACACAGACGGTGTATACTACATACACTCCAGTTTTGCAGGATGAAAGCCTACACAGTAATCATGTAATTACGGCAGGGTTCTTTAACCTGCACAGGGGATGGTTCTCCCTGCACAGGGGGCCTCCAGTTAACGTCCCGATCCGAAGGACGGTGCACTTTATGACATTCATCCCTGCAAATGATGCCAATGGAGCGTGTTCGGACACCGAAATTTTCACACCGCTGCCGGGGATCGAACCCGGGACCTCTAGCATCAGAGGCGAGTGCACTAACCACTGAGCTATCACGCTCTTGCGCATGCGCGAAGTACTGACCGCCAATTGAAACGGCCATCGCTATTCAAATTAGAGTTGGGTACCACAGAAAATGAAGTACCGCGGTATACCACGGTTTTTAGCTAAATACCGCGGTATGTACCGTGGTGTACCACACACTGAAACTTTCAAAGAAGCAGCCATATACCTAGCTTTCTCAGTATCTTAGTAGGCTGAGGAAAATACATCCACTCGCCCATACCGGGGTGTACCACACACTGAAACTTTCAAAGAAGCAGCCATATACCTAGCTTTCTCAGTATCTTAGTAGGCTGAGGAAATTACATCCACTTGCCCATTTGAAAAATGACCTTCCTCTTTGGATCTTGTAGTGGTATTTTTAGTTTGGAAAAGGTGATATACATGTATTTTTTTTTTTAATCAGGCCCAAACATGTTTTTTCATGGGCTTAGTATCTGTGTAAGTTTGTCCCTGCCAATATATGACTAAATGTGTATATATGCTACTAAACTACTTTTTAACTTACACAACCTTTTTATCTTTGATTTATAGCCTTTTCTTTTACATTTTTAAACATTGCACTATAAGGATACTTTTTAATTCTGTTACTAGCATGCCACGCGCAAGTAACATTCTAATAACACCCGAAAGATGGTTTAGAATTATGTAGAGATAGGTAGATAGTGATTGTTTACCACTGAGTTTTGTCATTTCAAATATAAATTGTTTCATGTTTTCAATAGTATGATAGTTTTGTTGCTAATGGATGGCTTGGTAAAATATTAAAAAAAAAAACTACAACAGAAAATAGCACCATGGTTTCTTTCTTTTATGCTGTATTTCCCTGTGCATTTTAGATTTACTTGGTGCTCAGTGGTTTTATACTTGGTACCCGACTGCAAAGTCTTTTAATTCTAATAATTGTTTTACGAAGAATAAAAGCATTTTATAACCGGTAAATCTCTCAACATTCATCCGATCTTATCAAAAAAAAAAAGATTTTATAGTCTCGGAAATCTGTGACATTTGCATCTATCGAGTCAGATCATGGTGTGATATATACTAACTCTAGTCCATCTCTAATCCAATTTCTTGCTTACATTAATCAGCAAATTAACTATAATTCCATTTTTTTAAACAATTAACAGAGTGTGTTTTCAAATACATGTGACAAAAAGCGTAAAGTTAACCGTGTCATTGATTCTGTGCACGTGCCATTGAACCACCAGTGTCTACTGATATTTTACCAGACTATTTTTAACTTGGATAGCGTGTCGTTTGATAAATTATATCGGATTGCAGTCATGACAATAAACAGCTTGACCATGCATTTATTTGCGTGCTTTCATGCCTGCAACAGTCAACTACCATATCCAGAATTTCTCGGGCCAAATTTTTGGTCGCATTTTTCAGTGACTGGTTATGGTATGAGGAGGTCCAATCCAGTATAATTTTTATGTTTGGATTTTTAGCACTACTGATAAGCACACTTCATTGCTAAAGTGTTTGTTTTGAAATAAAAGTTATATAACCATTTCAATAAGCTTAAAAATGCACAATTCCGGAGTCAAAGAGATTGCCGGAGTACCGTACCGGTACTAGGAAATATACCGCGGTTCGTACCAAAGAGACAAAACCGCGGTATTTACCGGTATACCGGTTTTACCGCACACCTCTAATTCAAATGTATTGGCGGAACTTAAGCTGCTAACAATATTCAGACATTTTGAGAAAAAATATACCCGATTTCATTGAAATAATGCCTCGAAGAGGAAATAATGATATTTTACTTTCATTACTGATATTCATTTATCCTAAATCCGTTTTTAATTGACGAAAATCTTTTCGTGAATGACCCATGTCAATGGCTTGAGATACCGTTATTCACAAAATAAGTTCCATCCATCCATCTTGAGAAATCTGTCCAACGATCTGTCTACATGTGCAATTTAAATGTCCATACTGACAGTCGAAATAAACTAATGATTGGACTGACGGAGGGGCGTTGAGTCAATGTTGGTTCGACATCATGCCGTCGACACCCACTCCAACTCACTTCATTGTCACATGACCGTTGGCATGAGAGAGAGAGAGGGGTTTGACAAACTGACAGTAGAAAAACAGACAACACACAGATCGACTGACTGAATGACTAACTAACAGATGAACGGACGGACTGTTAGACAGACAAATAAACATACTGACAGTCGAAAAAAAAAACAACCAATGAGTGGACTTACAGACGGGCGTCGAGTCAACGTTGGATCGATGTCATGCCGTCGACAACCACTCAAACTCACTTCAGTGGCACGTGACCGTTGAGATGGTTTGACTGATCCCTGCATCCAAGAAGCCCATAACCCTTTTTGTACCAAATGGAATCTCCCTCCTTATATATAGCAGGAGTCATTTTCAAAATTTAGGGGTGTCCGGTTGTGTTTTCTTCAAAATTTATTTGGAAAATGGCTGAACTTTTTGCAAAAAGTGAAGGCCCTGAGGCCAAAATTAAAGAGGTGTTGGTTTGCTGTTTACCGACCGACCCGAAATTTTCGTGCGACCCGAACTTTTTTTTTGCCGTCAAAAAAAAAAAAAAATTTCCGACTCGTTCCGGTAACGTCCGGATTTTAGTCCCAACGTTTCTTTTTCCATATTTGAGTTCGTGTCGCATCATTGTAACGCGTGCGTGATCCGCCTCAGCTGACCGCTTTAAACTTCATTCAATTGTCAATAAGCGTTTCGTTGACAGCAGATCGTCTCTAGAAAATGGCCGCAAAGGCACCAAGTGCCGAAGCTACATTCTGCGTTTCGGTTGAAGTTCAAAAGGCACAACACAAGCGGATCACAGTTGTCGAAAATGTATTAAAGCGTTTGCCAACTTTTCACACATGGGAGGACTTGCAGGGCCTGACAAATCCAAAAATTTTCCTCTTGCCCATTGGGCAAGTAAAATATTTTTCCACTTGCCCAGCTCAAAATCCTACTTGCCCAGGACTCAAAGTGGATTTGGATGCAGGGGGGGGGGGGGGGGTGTGTGAAATGTTGACGATAATGACGACCGACATTTATAAATATAATCCAAGGTTTCTGTCAAGTTTCAAGCACAACTACTTTCCATTAGGATCTAGTCATTTCATGTTTGTGTTTCTTTCTCTTTGGTGTCTCTGATGGGAGCTCAAGGTTAATTGCATCGATTCCTGATCATTGCATTCACTTCTATTTATTTTCCTGTGTGCGGTAATACGGTAGAAAATACTGTTGTTGTCACAGTCAATAACGGCACTTTTTCAAGTTAATTGACATAAAACCTTTACCGATTAGCAATTTAAGATACAGTTATATAAACTCATTTAGCTTGACACGCATGATGAACAAGAGCTGCAGCCGATATAGATCTACTCAAAAGATCAGAAGTGTCTGGGCAGCGAGATAAAAAATTAAAAGAAGGCAATTTATTTAGCTTTAACCACAAGACGAGGACCCCCTCGATCCAAAACGAACCCAAACTTTCACACCCGCCCTACAAGCAAGTTCACTGCGATCATCATTTCCGCCATCCAAATCGTCGTCCATAAACCACCACTCCCATTTTTCTGCACGCGATCGGTAAATGACGTCATCCGACCCCAGCAACCCTACACGTGTTTAACGTCATTGTTTTATTTTAATGGGGCGTATCTCTTTCATTAAAAAAATGTTTGGAACCAGTAAAAAATATTTTCTCGCTAGCTAAACGGTTGTGGATAGAGGCGCGACCAATCCACGGTTACCAACATTAAAAAATTCGACTTCCCCCCCCCCCCCCGCGTCTGCTATTTGGCGCCAAAACATAACCATTCATGAGATAGTAGAATGGTCCGTTTTTACTACCGTAAGATGTAGCAAATCGTCTTAGGAGCTATTAAATCATTTTCACATTGATTGTGGATTAAATTTTATGGCAGGGATAAACGCAAATTAGAGACATAACTTAATCTTATTTTCACACCTTGTCACGCTTATCGATAGCGCTGGTGGTACACACTTCACCAGAAACGAAAGACACGCATCGCCGGGCAATCGTGTTTAATTGGTAATTATATGACAGGGATTAACAATAGTGTCATAATTGAACCGTTATAAAAACATAGATGGTTTTGTCTCTGAATTGCCGACAAAGCGGGTATTATTGTGATTTACTTACGGGTCTAGTTTTACCGTATTGAAGGACTCAAAAGACTGACAGTTGTAGACGATTTTTTTGCACTTGCTCGACCGGGCGTCGAAAGGTCAAAGTGCACCTGCCCGGCACGATTTCGGACTTGTCCCGGGCGGCCGGGCAATGGATTTGTCAGCCCCTGACTTGTTTAATGACGCCATTGAAAACGTTGGTGAAGAAGATGAAATCGCTGATAAATACTGTAAAAAAAAAAAGCTGACCGACCGACCCACTTTTACAAGAGAAAAAAAAAATAGCCGACCGACCGACCCACCTAAAATTCTGATCGTCGCAGAACGTCTGATCTGGGCCTGCACTGTTTGTCACTTACCCCTTTTGGGGTTTCTGGTACAAAATGGGTTAATGTAGACCTAAGGGCTGGGCAGGCTGAACCAATCTACAACTCTACCAGATTTTACTGTAAAATCTTGCACTTGGGACGGAGTGTTTAAACAGTCTTATGCTCTGAAAGGGTGTTCTACGTTTGTTCTGAATTTAATGTTTCAATCCCACTGAGTCTTGATGGGTCCGAGCACTTGGCAAATGACATTTTATTTAGCAACGCCGTATTATCGCCAACAAAACGCTGTGACGTTTCATCGACGTTGCAGTGTCAAATTCAATGCAAAGCTTTGAAGTTGGTTTGATGTAGACACGACGTTGTTGACACGCTACATGTCGGTTGACGTAGCGTCATTTAACAACAATCTGTAATTTACATTTGCCTGCGCTCGCTAATTGTTGGTGCGCTAAGAGAGAGAGAGAGAGATATCGTATGTACAATATATCATTTTCGTAATGCGAAATTTCACATCTGGCGGCATATCGGTGTTTCTCCCATTATTATACCCGCTTTTTCGAAGAAAAATCGGGTATATTGTTTTCGTACCACAGTTCGATCCGGCGTCAGTCCGTCTGTCTGTCCGTCCGTCCGTCCATCCGTCTGTCCGTCTGTCTGTCTGTCCGTCCGTCACGTTTCTTGTAAATGGATCTCCTCTGTAACCACTGAAGTTACACTTTTGAAACTTTGCATATGGATAGTACATGGAATGTAGATGGCAGTGGGCAACTTTTTTGTGACCTTGACCTCAACATGACCCCAAGGTCAAAGGTCAAAAATTATGATTTGCCATATCTCCTAAACTATTGGAGTTACACTTCTGAAACTTTGCTTATTGGATGGTCCTTGGAATATAAAATATGTCAGGCTACTTTTGATGTGACCTTGACCCCAAGGTCAAAGGTCAAAAAGTATGATTTTGCCATATCTTCTAAACTATTAGAGTTACACTTCTGAAACTTTGGTTATTGGATGGCCCTTGGAATATAGAATAAATTTGGATACTTTTGGTGTGACCTTGACCTCAACATGACCCCAAGGTCAAAGGTCAAAAATTATGATTTGCCATATCTCCTAAACTTTTGGAGTTACACTTCTGAAACTTTGCTTATTGGATGGTCCTTGGAATATAGAATATGTTGGGCTACTTTTGTTTTGACCTCGACCCCAAGGTCAAAGGTCAAAAAGTATGACTTTGCCATATCTTCTAAACTATTGGAGTTACACTTCTGAAACTTGGTTATTGGATGGCTGTTGGAATATAGAATAAATTGGGATACTTTAGGTGGACCTCAACATAACTCCAAGGTCAAAGGTCAAAAAGTATGACTTTGCCATATCTTCTAAACTATAAGAGTTACACTTCTGAAACTTTGCGTATCAGTTAGAATGCTCTTTGCAACTTTTTTTAACTTACATGTAGTTTTGGCTAGCTAATACATAGTCATTAGTGTTATTCATAGAAAAAGCGGGTATTTGCGATGGTATACCATCGACTGCAGATCTAGTCTTACATTAGAATTCCCCAAAAGTTTAAAAGAATTCCACTGTTTTACGCTGTAAATAACACTTTATCTGTCCCACTGCCTTTGAAGCAATACAACAGATGATGGCCAGGGCTTTTCCCGTTCTATTTTTAGAACCGGAAGTACGCCACGAAAAAAGCTTCTATAGCCAGAGTCCATTTCAAAATTTAAGGTGCCTGGCTGTGTTTTCTTCAAAATTTATTTGGAATATGGCTGAACTTTATGCAAACAGTGGAGGCCCTGATCAGACGCCCCATCTTGTCTGGGTCTGCACTGTTTGCCGAGGTAATCCATTTACGAGAAATGTGACAGACGGACTGACGCCGGAATGAACTGTGGTACGAAAACAATATACCCGATTTTTCTTCGAAAAAGCGGGTATAGTTTTCGTACCACAGTTGAGTCCGGCGTCAGTTCGTCCGTCACGTTTCTTGTAAATGGATCTCCTCTGCAACCACTGAAGTTACACTTTTGAAACTTTGCTTGTGGATAGTACATGGAATGTAGATGGCAGTGGGCAATTTTTTGGTGACCTTGACCTCAACATGACCCCAAGGTCAAAGGTCAAAAATTATGATTTGCCATATCTCCTTAACTATTGAAGTTACACTTCTGAAATTTTGCTTATTGGGTGGTCTTTGAAATATAGAATATGTCGGGTTACTTTTGGTGTGACCTTGACCCCAAGGTCAAAGGTCAAAATGTATGATTTTGCCATATCTTCTAAACTGTTAGAGTTACGCTTCTGAAACTTTGGTTATTGGATGGCCCTTGGAATATAGAATAAATCTGGATACTTTTGGTGTGACCTTGACCTCAACATGACCCCAAGGTCAAAGGTCAAAAATTATGATTTGCCATATCTCCTAAACTATTGGAGTTACACTTCTGAAACTTTGCTTATTGGATGGTCCTTGAAATAAAGAATATTTCGGGTTACTTTTGGTGTGACCTTGACCCCAAGGTCACAGGTCAAAATGTATGATTTTGCCATATCTTCTAAACTACACTTCTGAAACTTAAGTTATTGGATGGCCCTTGGAATATCGAATAAATTTGGACACTTTTGGTGTGACCTTGACCTCCACATGACCCCAAGGTCAAGGTCAAAAATTATGATTTGCCATATCTCCTAAACTATTGGAGTTACACTTCTGAAACTTTGCTTATCAGATGGTCCTTGGAATATAGAATATGTTCGACTACTTTTGGTGTGACCTCGACCCAAGGTCAAAGGTCAAAAAGTATGACTTTGCCATATCTTCTAAACTATTAGAGTTACACTTCTGAAACTTGGTTATTTGATGACTGTTGGAATATAGAATAAATTGAGATACTTTGGGTGGACCTCAACATAACCCCAAGGTTAAAGGTCAAAAAGTATGACTTTGCCATATCTTCTAAACTATAAGAGTTACACTTCTGAAACTTTGCTTATCAGTTAGAATGTTCTTTACAACTTTTTTTAACTTACATGTAGTTTTGGCTAGCTTATACATAGTCATTAGTGTTACTCATAGAAAAAGCGGGTATTTGCGATGGTTTACCATCGACTGCTGATCTAGATTATAATTAATTTTGAATTTTCACATTCAACTATCAATCAGTATTAACAAAGAATAGATCTATAACATTTATTAACATGGAAATATATTCCAGGCATTTGATTTACTTGTCAAGATCAATGTCAAGTTTCCTTGACACTTGGGGTATTCTGTCCGATGACCTGTCACTTCTGAACACACAAGACCTGACACTTTCACCTTTTCACTTTCGCCGCTAAAAATTATCATTTTGTTTTTAATTACTTACAACAGTTTTAATTAGTATAACGGTAAATTTTACAAAAACAAATTTGAAAGTTACATTCAAGCTTAAACAACACCGATAGCGTACCTCATGATGACATTCACTATCACTGCTGAAATTATTATTTTTCATCATTTATTTATCTATTTATTTCATTATTTTTTTGTATAATTACTTACAACAGTTAAACTAATTTAATTAGTATAACGTTAAATTTTACAGTAACAAACTTGAAAGATACATTCAAGCTAAAATAGACTTTCGGATGAGTCTTTAAACCGAGGTCCCGTCTCCGTATGACCTTAGCTGTTGGTGGGACGTAAAACTAAAACTCACTCAAGCTAAAAATACTGATATCGTACCTCGGAATGACGTTCACTATCGCCGCTGAAATTATCATTATTATTATTTTTCATCATTTTTTTAATCCCGCGAAGCAGAGCGGGGATTATAGGAATGGCCTTAGTCTGTCTGTCCATAACACTTTCTTGTCCGCTCCATATCTCCTGAACCCTTTGACAGATTTTCATTAAACTTTGGTCAATTATTCTTCTCAGTGAGCTGGTGTGCAGAACCCATAAATGAACCATGCCGACTCAAGGTCATGGTTGAAGGTCACAAGTTTGAAACTTGGAATTTTTTTGTCCGTTTCATATCTCCTTTACCCTTGGAAGGATTTTCATTAAACTTTGGTCAAATATTCTTCACAGTGAGCTGATGTGCAAAACCCATGTCCGTTTGTCCGTCTGTCCCTAACTTTTTCTTGTCCACTCCGTATCTCTTGAACCCTTTAATAGATTTTCATTAAACTTTGGTCAATTATACCTCTCAGTGAGCTGGTGTGCAGAACCTATAAATGAACCATGCCGACTCAAGGTCAAGGTCATGGTTGAAGGTCACGAGTTTGAAACTTGGAATTTTTTGTCTGTTCCATATCTCCTTTACCCTTGGAGGGATTTTCATTAAACTTTGGTCAAATAGTCTTCACAGTGAGCTGATGTGCAGAACTCATGTCCGTCCATCCATCTGCCTGTCAGTCTGTCCGTCCGTCCATCTGTCAGTAACTTTTTCTTGTCCGTTCCATATCTCCTGAACCCTTTAATAGATTTTAATTGAACTTTGGTCAATTATCCCCCTCAATGAGCTGGTGTGCAGAACCCATAAATGAACCATGCCGACTCAAGGTCAAGGTCACATTTGAAGGTCAGGAGTTTAAAACTTTGAATTTTTTGTCCCTTCCATATCTCCTTTACCCCTAAAAGGATTTTCATTAAACTTTGGGTCAATTATCCCCCTCAGTGAGCTAACCATGCCAACTCAAGGTCAAGGTCACAGGCGAAGGTCACAAGGTTGAGCCTTGATTCAAAATGCGGCTGTCCTCCAGACTGCTTTCTTGTTATTTTTTTTTATAATTACTCACAACAGATAAAATAATTTAATTAGTATAATGGTAGATTTTACGTTTTGGTATGACAGTGGGTAATTTTATAACGCTTTTTAAGCAACCAGATGTGCGATAAAATGTCAGAAGAGACTGGTTCTATATCATTTAATACTTCAAAAACACAAAATGACAATGATCAGTAAATATTGCGGGGAAAAGAAGGGTTTAATTTCACAATAAATATTCGAAATTCTCATTGACACTATGCGGCAATGGTCATGTTTTGCCAACCAGATAAAAGAGGTACGCAGTGAAATGTAAGCAAAGTCACGTGTCAAAACATTGAATCCATCTATACTAAATATAGTTGTATCCCATTTTGCCCGAATTACTATCGCATGCGTTATCATCTTGGACCCAATATGCAGAATCCGGCATGTTTCGGCCCCGAGTCGTTACGGCCTAAATTTGGACTTGTTAATTTCGACCTCTTTCGGTGGGTCGTTTCGGCCCTGAGTCGTTTCGCCTAGGATCGTTTTGACCAGATTATATTGGAAAGATATTTCTGTTGACTGTTAATTGTTTTTGTCGCACATGCTTGTAGCAGGGTGCATTATAGGCGTCCATACGTCTGTTAACATTTACGTCCAAGCATGACTTTAACTGTATGTCAAAGTTTTTATTAATTCAACAACAAACCTCATCTGCCAGCCTCGGTAGCTCAGTTGGGTGCACGTCTTACTCGTGATCAGGAGGATGCAGGTTTGATACCTGTCGAAGTCGGCAACATTCTTTCGTGGAGATTGATCATGAAATCTTTTCTACGGTCATTCTCTCTCTTCCCCTGGTTCAAGAAGGGCAGTTGTCAGTTTCTGGCAAAAGAATGTGCACTGTACTGGTTAACCGCTTACGTATAAGCCTGCCCAGGAAAAGTGTGGATAGGTAAACTGACCGGCTCAAAAGTGACCTAAAAGGTATTGACTGGGCCATTAAACTCCAATTCAAACAAACAAATACAAACCTCATCTACCATCAAACCTTATATGATACATCTACCTGACCTTCTGACTTGATGGGCACCATGACCTGGTGACTTTGACCTGTATTTTGCGCTCCAGTGACTTTGAGCATTATATCAAAATTCGACATTTATGTCGAAGTTTGTATTGTAATCAACTATAATACTAAACAACCATCAAACCTTTCATGAAACATCTCCCTGAGCTCCTGGCTAGGCAGGTACCTTGACCCGGTGACATTGACCTATATTTTATGCTCCAGTGACTTTGACACAAATTATGTCAATGTTCTAGATCTTCTCAAATAAAAGGCCTACAACCATAAAATCTTGCAAAGTGCTTCTCCTAGATGTACTGACTCTGCAGGTACCTTGACCCGGTGACCTTGACCTATATTTTACACTCCATTGACTTTGACGCAGTTTGTGTCGAAGTTCCAGATCTCCTCAAATAAAAGGCCCACATCCATCAAATCTTGCATAGTGCTTCTCCTAGATGTACTGACACTGCAGGTACCTTGACCCGGTGACCTTGACCCGGTGACCTTGACCTATATTTTACGCTCCAGTGGCTTTGACAAATTTTACATCGAAGTTCCAGATCTCCTCAAATAAAAGGCCTACAACCATCAAATCTTACATAATCCTTCTCCTGGATGTACTGACTCTGCAGGTACATGTACCTTGACCTATATTTTACGCTCAACTGACTTTGACACAATTTACATCAATGTTCCACAACTTCTCAAGTAACAGACCTGCAACCACCAAATCTTGCATAGTGTTTCTCCCAGATGTACTGACTGTGCAGGTACCTTGACTTGGTGACCATGACCTATTTTTGCACTCCATTAACCTTTACACATTTTAGGTTTACATTCCATATCTTCGTAACTATAAGGCTTTCAACCAACTAACCTGGCATAGTGCTTCTCCTACATTTACTGACGGGTACCTTGACCTATATTATGCACTCTAGTGACTTTAACACATATTAAAAGTTTCTTTTTATAGCCATATATCCAGTAAGCACCAACGAAGTGGTGTGATGAGGATTTAATAATTATCTGGAAACAACTTTACTGCAATTATATATAAAATAACAACACACAGCGCTATGGCAACGTCGAATCAAAGTCGGTGTAACATCTTGACGTTGCATCAACGTAGATTTGACGTTGCATAAACCTCACGAAATTGCGTCAATGTTGATGTGACTTCTTTGTCAAATGTAATGCAATTCGAATATGTTACATGGCGGGTCAAAAAGTAGGTCAGCAGGTTATATCATTGAAAAACTTTGTGAACACACTAGAGGCCACAGTTTTGGTCTGATCATCATCGAATTTGCTCAGAATAATCATCTTGACAATATCTTGGTCAAGTTTGAATATGGGTCATCATCATCAACATCATCATCAGCGGATTTTTGATTAACATGCAGGTAAAGGGGCAACATCCACATAAGTGGGTCCTCTTCCAGGTAGCTGGCTTGTTGCACGTATGGCAGATCTTACGCCAGATCTCCAGGCTTGTCTATTATGAGGATTGATAGCAGAGAGCTTCCATTCTCTGCAATCTCTTTCTGTTAGCTGCTTCCAGGTCATCTTGGGCCTTCCAGGCCCCCGCTTTCCCCCTACCTGTATGTCATAGGCAGTCTTGTCTGCACCGACTGCACCATTGGAGAGTTCCACATGTCCATACCAGCGGAGCCTTCTCTCTTTCAGGATGAGATACAGGTCCTCAATGCCAAGACGCTCGAGTAACTCACTGGACCTGATGGTGACAGCGTCCTGTGGCTTGACATTGCAGATCTGTCTGATCATTGCCCTGTCATTCCGCTGAAGACGTTGGAGGTTTGGCTTTGTCAATCACCCAATGAAACCAAGGGTTTATAAGCATGAACGGTCCAACTCACACCACTTTACCTAGACAGGCTTAGATCCTCTGAGGGGTTTACCAGTACACGTGTGTGGTCGGTTTCAGCTCTGCGGGGAAGCATCATGCATCCCATTTATTTTTCAAGCCCCAATGGGCGGGTGCCGTGTGGTGTCTGTATGGGTAGGAGAAATAAAATTTGTTTGTAAGGGTTGTAATCACATGACCAAGATGGCCACCATGCTCATATATGGTAAAGAAATATAAATTTTCTTCTCAGGAACCAAATGGTCAATCACCTTGAAATTTGGTATGTAGCATCCGGGACTCTGGCCATACCAAATTTGTTCAAATGATGACCTTTGGTTGACCTTGACCATTTTAAGTCAAGGTCAGATTTGGTCACTTAGACATTTGTATGGAAAAAAGGCAAGACAGTGGATTTTACTGATTGTATGGCAGCCTGTCGCATCAGAAATATTATTCGCAATCAGTTGAATGGAAGTTAATCAATTCCAAAGGTCAAGATCATTACTGACCTTTTTCTTGGATGGCTCAGATTCAGTAGTTTTATCTTCTTCTCCACTAAAACTGCTATGCTGGTTGAAACAAATTGTACACAGCAGCCTCGTTATAACACAGTTATGGATTTAACACGGTTATAAGTTGGCTCCCAAAAATGTATAGATTCTATAGAAAAATGACCATAAATGGTCATTTTTCTATATAATCTATACATTTTTGTTTGGATATAACACGGTTGTTTAACCAACACGGTTCCTGCTTTGGATCCCATTAATAGTGTTATAAAGAGGTTATGGTGTAATAAACATGAAATGCCCCTATGGGATGAGGCAATGAAAAGTTATTCTGGAATTGTTGTCACATGACCAAGATGGGCACTGTGCCTGTATGTGGTATAAATTACATAACCTCTGGGCCTCTTGTTTTAATCCTAGAAGCCTCTGTGGTCGAGTGGTTACACTACTTGCCTTGTAAACCAGGGGTCGCAGGTTCGATCCCGGGCTTCTCCAGATTTTCGGATGAGTCTATAAACCAAGGTCCCATCTCCCTATGACCTTAGCTGTTGGTGGGACGTAAAACTGAAACACTAATTTCTTGTTTTAACCCATTTTGTACCAGAAACCCAAAAACAGGTACCCTAGCAAACAGTGCAGGCCCAGATCAGAGGCCGCACAATGTGGCGTCTGATCAGGGCCTCCACTGTTTGCTTAAAGTTCAGTCATTTTCGAAATAAATTTTGATGACAAACACAACCTGACACCCCTTAATTTTGAAATGAACTCCTGCTATATATAAAGGAAGAAGATTCCATTTGGCACAAAAAGGGTTAATTGAAATATCCGGAAAAAATACCACACAGCAAATGATAAATCTGCAAAAAACAGTGGCAAAGTTGTTTTAACCTTGATTCAAAGTTGTGATTCTAAATATCCCACCCAGTCCTTTAACCTTTCTGGTACCAAATGGAATCTTCCTAATTATATATGACAGGAGTCCATTTAGAAGCTTAGCGGTGTCAGGTTGTGTTTTCTT